>APFE031002559.1:124941-170063 GCA_000404065.3 Pinus taeda | reverse complement strand
GACGCTGCAGGAGACGCCGCAGGAGGCGCCGCAGGAGACGCCGCAGGAGGCGCCGCAGGAGGCGCCGTAGGGGACGCCGCAGGAGGCGCTGCAGGAGATGCCGCATAAGGTGTTCTAGGTTTAGTTTTCTGTTATTGTGGATCTGGTTATCTGGGTGACTTACTGGTACTTGTTGATCATTTGATATTTATGGATCCAGTTTGACAATTTATGAAAAGTGGTCCTTGAAAGAAAAGAAGTAGGGGGTTGTAGCTCCCTTCCAGGAGAGACTGGAAAACGAGAGAGAGTTGTAGCTCTCTGCAGGTTGCAGCCTGCGAACTGGTAAAGGACTGCACCAGTACAAGACCATTGTAAAAGGAGTTTCTAATTTGAAAGAAGATAGAGACATATTGCAGCAAGTGGTTTTCACCCACATTGGGTTTCCACCTTATATCTGGTGTTCTTTGATGTGATTGTCTGGTTTTCTTGTTCATGCTCATTATTTATGGTATTGATATGCAAAAATAATTCAAAGTATAAATAAGAAAGATTTTGAAAAAGAATTAGATAATACTGATTCACCCCCCCCCCTCTCAGTATTATTGTCAACAAAAGGAGTACCCAATCACCTGGCTGGAACTGCTTCTTCTGGATAGACTTATCATGCCACTTCTTGTGCTGTTGTTGAACCAAGATGTTCCGTTGAACAACATCCCTTTGAAATTCATCTAGCTCATTCAACTGTAGAAGACGTTGTTGTTGTGCTTTAGAGAGATCTAGCCCCAATTGGGCTATAGTCCTGAAAGTATTGATTTGGAACTCTATCAGCAAGAGGACTTGTTTCTCGTACACCAACTCATATGGTGTGTGTCCCATGTTATTCCTCCAAGTGATGGGGTATGCCCACAAGGATTCTAGAAATTTGTCAGCCCAATCCTTTCTATGGATATTTATTGTCTTTGTAAGGATGGACTCAATCACCTTGTTTATGGAATCCACTTGACCATTTGCTTGTAGGTGATATAGTGTAGATTTCCTGTGCTGAATTTTGTACTACTCCATCGCACCTTGTACCAAATTAGATATAAACTACATACCATTGTCAAAAACAATTTCTCTAGGCACACCAAATCTAGTAAAGATTTCAATAAAGAGAAAATCAACAACAAATTTTTCAGTAGCAAAAGAAACACTTTAGCTTCTACCCATTTTGTAATGAAATCTGTACAAACCAAAATATGCTTTTTATTTAATGATGTTGGATTTATTGGTCCTACAAAATTAATGGCCTATTTTTCAAAAGTCTCAATCATAACCTGAGGACATAAAGGCATTTCATTGGTTTGATTAGGTTGGCCAATTCGCTGACAGCTATCACATTGCTTGACATATTGTTTGGCATACTTAAACAAGGAGGGCCAAAAATAGCCAACTCATAACACTTTGTATGCAGTCTTCTTATCAACAAAGTGACCTCTAGAAGGTTCATCATGGGCATATTTTAAGATAGCAAACACTTCTTCCTCTCTTACACATCTGGTCCAGTGTACAAGAGGTCTTCTTGAATCCAACAATATGCAACACTCTTCTATATGATACTCTGCTTTTCAAGAGTGGATAAGTGAGGCGGTGTTTTTCCAGTGATTAAATAGTTATATATGTCAGTGAACCACGGGGATTCTGTCGACATAGAAAAAAGATGTTCATCAAGAAAATCATCATCAACATGAATTGCTTCACCAAGATTATTTAATCTTGAAATATGATCTGCTACTACATTAGATTTTCCTGGTCTATAAAAAATAGTAATGTTAAATTTCTGCAACAATAATAACCACCTAGTCACTTTACCACTAGTTAATGGTGTATTCATCAAATATTTTATTGTGGAATGGTCAGTATGCATAAAGACTTCATATCCTGTAATGTAATGTCTGAATTTATTAATGGAAAAAATTACGGCTAAAAACTCTTTCTCAGTAACAGTATAATTTAGTTTAGTGGGTGACAAGTTTTTACTGATGAAGTAAATAGCATAGGATTGTTTGTCTTCTTCTTGTCCTAAAGTCACACCAATAGCAGTATCTGAGGAATCAGAGGAAGTATGAAATGGCAGGGACCAGTTTGGTCCTCTCAAAACTAGTTCCTGAACTAGTTTTTCCTTCAATGTCTCAAAGGACTATTGGCAAGATGTGGACCAAGAAAACTCACTATCCTTAGCCAAAAGTCGGAAAAGGGGGGTAGCTATGCGTGAGAAATTCTTAATGAATCTCCCATAGTATATCACATCTCCTAGAAAACCTCTCACTTCCCTTTGAGTTTTAGGTACAGGAAGACTCAAAATAATCTCTTTTTTTTGCAAGGTCAACCTGGATACCTTTTTCAGAAACATGATGGCTAAGAACCACTCCCACCTTGACATTAATCTACATTTTTTTCCACTTAAGGCAATATGAGCTTCTTGGCAATGAAGAAGCACTTTTTCTATATTTTTGAGGGCTTCCTTAAACGAATCAACAAACATAGAAAAGTCATCCATATAGATTTCCACACACTCAAGGTCAACAAAAATGGCCAAGACTACCCTTTGAAAGGTATCCAAGGCATTACATAGCCCACAAGGAAGCACTCAGTAAGAAAATGTACCCCATGGACATGTAAAAGTGGTTTTGTCTTGATCCTTGGGTGCAATTTGTATCTGGTTATAACCACTAAAGCCATATAGAAAAGAAAAGTACTTCTTACTAGCAAGGGTATTGAGAACCCAATCGATCAACGGGTGGGGGAAGTAATCCTTAAGAGTGGCTTTGTTCAATTCTCTGTAATCAATGAAAATGCACCATCTCCCATGGTTTTTGGGACTACTACCAATGGAGAGACCCATGAGATATCATAAATAGGATAGATAAAATAGACATCCAAGAGTTTTTGTAATTCTTCCTTTACAACATCTCTTAGAGTTGAGTTCATACGCCTTTGGGGTTTCATACAGGTTGGGCTCTATTAACACTCTAGGAAACTCTCCTAGGTTGTAAATTGGAGATGTCTAGTAACATGTAATCTTCAATATTTTTCTCTAAACTATTTGAATAAATGATGGTTTGGATCAAGTTAGATAACCATTTCAACTCTATTCTTACTCAAGACATGCATGAACACCCTTAGCAACACAAGGCTTTAGACCAAAAATGCCCAACAATTTATCAATTTAATGGATAGACGGAGAATACTGACGTTACCAATAGATTTCATACTTGAACATATGTGAATGGCTAACTATAGGCAACAAAGAAGCTTGCTAATATAATATATCAAAGCAGAGATAAGATGACAGTTATCTGGCCTTAGACACACAGAAAACCTGAACAAACTGTTCAAGTGCAAGCGTAGAACATCATAAAGGGAATGGAAATTGAGCATCTAATGGCAAAAGAAACTTGTATTTCATAGGATGAAGATTATAATCTTGAATAAACTGAGGAATAATCTCCAAAAGTTGAACCCTTGTTACATTTAGTTTTCTACCTTTTATAGGCCCTTTATAATGCTCCTGAGCTCTCTAGAGGGCTCAAAGTCTTAACCTTGTCTAATCTATCCCTTAACCATCTGATTCCCTCAATAGGTAGGCATGGCTTGGAGTTTTTTCTTTTTCTGACAAAGGAATAACCGCATTTAGATATTTTGGGTGCACTAGCAGGGAGCTCTCTCTTGAAAGAGATACCCACAATCTCTTCTGTTGATTTCGACTGTGTCACGCTATGCTGCTCCATGATGTATCTGATTCAGGATATGTTGTGTTGTAGCTACCCATGATATTTCTATTTCAGGCTAGTTGGGCATGCTTTGTTGTGCTGTAGATGCCTCTTGGCCTTAGTTTCTCTTCAAACTGTTTAATAATGAGTATTTTCTGTTTTACACGAAAACCACTGTAATGTTGTAGACTCCCACCAATGTTTGTTCCTTTCGAACTTTAAAAGTCCTCAAAAATTATTTATTAACCCATCAGGTCCACCCTTTGGGTCGTTGTCGCCTATCGCAGATGGCCCGATCCCTTTGTTCCCTTAGTATTTTTTCAATATGGTAAAGACCTTAAAAAACATGAAAAACCGGCCTTTGTGGACCTAAAAACATATATATATTTCACCTATGAAACACATCGTGTCCAGACTTCATCGCTATCAGTGCTACCAAGGTTCTTGTGTATTTCATTAAATAACAAAATATATGAAGAATGCATTACAAAATTCTTGGGCGCGGACTTGAAATAATATGGAATATCGTTTACAATGTCGTCGAGTCTAGCCTTATTACATTGCACGTAGGAATATGTAAAGGCCCCACCCCTTTGGTCAGCACTGATGCGATAATGCAATGCGATCTGATTGCAATCGCATATCACTATATGTAAAGGCCCTGCCCCTTTGGTCTTCCCGATCTGCAATCCATCGATGTGATTTGGGTCGTTGATCCACGTATGCGATCGACAGTCCTCGATTAATCATTGATCGCCATCGCACCATGGTCTGCACCGATTTGCCTTTACCAATGTGACCCGCCGATTAGATCTGGGCCATTGATCAACCAAATCTAACGTTTGTTGTGCCTTCTCACTTTAAGCTTGTGATTTTGGAATTTTAATGGTTTTCAAGCATTTCCTACCTCCCGATAATGGATTTCCTCCCCCTTAAGGGCTTTCCTCCTTCGACCATTTTGATTTCAGATGACCCTTAATAGGATTTTGAAGAATTTTGGGGCACACTTGGATCCTTTGGGATAATTATTAAGTAAGCTTGGAGAATTTTAGGACATATATGGATCCATTTTTTGGCCATTTGCCTCCAAGGCTAACATTAGCTCCTTCTGGGGATGAAAGCCTCCCTGTGAGGTTTCAAGAACTGCAGATCAATGCCTTTCCTATAAAAACAAAAATTAAATCTTCCTTCTAGTGTTCCATTGGGCATGGAGTTTTTTTAGCATAAAAATAAAAACTAAAAGAAAAACATATTTACAATAGTAAGGCTTTAAGGCCTTAAATGAAATAGAGTTTCAAGAACAGCCCATTTACTGGGCTACCAAATGCATCTTCTCCTTCCAGATTCTGCAGGATGAATGTATTGTTGTACCGAACTTGAGTGATGACAAAAGGACCTGTCCACAAGGAGTCAAAATTTCCATGATTAGCTCTCTCTTCTTTAAATGCATCCCATTTAAGCACCCAATCACCAACTTGGAACTTTTCCACTTTTTCCTTCCTATCAAAAGTTTCTTTGATTTCCTTCCGATGAGCCTTTGATTTCTCAACCAGTTTCTTTCTTATCTGATGTAGTTTAACTAGGTTATTAATTCTTCTTACCATATCATTCTCTTCATCTTGTTCTTCTTACATGAACTTAGCCACAGGGAGGACGAGCTGGATGGGGAAAACAACATCAGCACCATAAACTAGTTTGAATGGGGAATTACCTATGGACTTTTTGATGGTAACTCGATTAGCCCATAGTGAAAACTTCAGCTTGGAATCCCATCTCTTTTTATTGTCCTCTAACAGCTTTTTGATTACCCTTACCAGGCTCTTGTTAGATGATTCCACCAGGCCATTGCCTTGAGGATAATATGAGGTAGAATGCACCACTTGAATTCCCATGGATTCAGTCATGTCCACTAATTCTTTTGCCTTGAATGCTGCCGCATTATAAGTTACTAGTTTGGTTGGGCAACCAAATCTAGTGAAAATATGCTCATTCAAGAACTTTATGACAACTTGATGACTGGCATTCTTAATGGGTATAACCTCAATCCACTTGGTAAAATAATAAGTGGCTACTAAGATCTATTTGTCTTAGCCACTGGAATGTGGGTTGATCTCACCTATAAAGTCCAAGCCCCACTGTTGGAAGGGACGATTGACATGTATTGGATTTAAGGGAAGATATTTTAGCTGTTTTCTTCCTGCAAACCTCTGACATTTGTCACAAGATTTTACAAAAGAAAACACATCAAATAACAAAGTAGGAAAAAAATATCCAACCCTTAAGATTTTGTGAGCTATGGTTTTCCAATAATGATGCCCTCCACAGATGCTAGAATGAAACTAATGTATGACCTCTAGATATTGTTCTTTATCTAGACACCTCAAGAAGATTCCTGATGGGCCTTTCCAATAAACCATATTTTTATTAATGTAGAATTTGGTTAATCTGAGTTTAATGGCATGAGCTTGACTTGAGTTAAGTCCTGGAGGGACTTCTAGATTTTGTAGAAAAAGAACTATGCTGTAATACCATTCACATGTGACTAGATTTTCAGCCAAAGACTGATTCTACTTTTGCTCTTCTGTCGCTCCCTCTTCCTGCTCATAATTTGAATTTAGATGCATGGAATTTATATCTAACAAGCTGTAATTTTCCTTAGCCATAAGTTTAGCCAAGCCCTGGCCTTTGACGAGCTTATTCGGCTTCACCTCTATGTTAAATTCTATGAATTTTGCAATCCATTTAGCTCTCTTCCCATCAATATTTGCTTGAGTTAAGACATCCTTTATTGAGGCTAAAGGTACATATGCAACTACTTTGGAATGCAGAAGATAGATTCTGAATTCCTTTAAAGACTTTATGAGAGCTTAAGCTTGCTTTTCGATAAGGCCATATTTTAGTTCAGACTCCCTTAAAGTTTTGCTGAAAAAGGCCATAGGGTGCTCTATGCCTTCATCATTTTTCTGTAACAGAACTGCTGCAAGTGTATCATAAGAGGCAAAAGAGAAGATAAAAAGCTCCTTTGTGTAATCTGGGCTGATTAGAGTGGGAGATTCCATGATCGCTTGCTTGATGGCCTCAAAAGAGCTTCTTGAAGCATCTGTCCATTTTATTTTTGCTCCTTTCTTCAGCATGGAAGTGATGTGTTTTACAAGCTCTGCAAAGTTTGGAATAAACCTCCTTATGAATTTAATCTTACCCAAGAAGGATTCCATGTCTCTTTTTGACCTTGGGATGGACAATGTCTGAATGGCTTGAACCCTGGCTAGATCAATCTTCACAACTTCAACAGAAACAATATGTCCCAGAAGTTTGCCTTCTTCTAGAGCAAACTATGACATCTTTGGGTTAACAGAAATTCCCAAACTATCTGCACTTTAGGAAGACCTTCTTCAAATGTTGTAAATGGTCTTTGTGGCTGCTAGAGAATACTATTATGTTATTAATATAAATAAGGAAAAACTTGTCCTTCTCTCCCACAAAGTCTATGTCCATGGCCCTCTGCAAAGTAGCCCCAGCATTCATCAGTCTAAAAGGCATCTTTGAGTACATGAAAGTGCCCCAAGAAGTAGTGAAGATGGTATTTTCCTAATCTTCAGGGTGTACATCAATCTGATTGTAACCTGAAAATCCATCTAAGAAAGACATGACTCTAGCCCCTGAAACTCTTTGCAGCAAGTGTTCCATCTTGGGCAGGGGATAGTTATCTTTTTTAGAGCACTTGTTCAGATTTTTGAAGTCGACACAAAGTCTGATTTCTCCATTTTTATTTCTTACCACCACAAGGTTGGCTATCCACTTTGAATACCTTAGGGGGATTATGATTTTGGCATCCAATAGTTTCTTGATTTCTTTCTCAATCAAAGGCAACAAGAGAGGGTTGATAGGTCCTAAGTTTGCCTAAAAGGTATGGTGTTCCTTTCCAATGGGATCTTATGCTAAATGATGTCTGCATCATAGGTTTTAAGATCATTGTATTCCCAGGAAAAAATGTCAATGAATTTCTTCATGAGGGTGCAATACTTGGAATTATGGGCAGAGGAAAAATGCATGGAAAAATTTACATTTTTTGGATGGGGTGGGCTTCCTATATTATGTTTACGGACGGAAAACTCATTCTCTATTTTGGCTACATTATAGGGCACATCACTATGATAAAAAATCCTCTCTAGAGGCACCAATCCTTTTGGTATGTAGTTTCTGGGCAACTAGACAATGCTTTTGCCAATCTCGCTTTTTAGCTTGGGCTGGCTACATTCTTCCATGGTTTCATTTTCTTGAATGATGCGCGTTTCAGAAAATTCCCCATTGACTTGCAAAAACCTATTAATTTCCTCATCGTCTTCAAAAACCCTCCAATATTTGACATTGTCAGGAAAATACGATCTGTATTTTACCTAAACTTCATATGTCAATTTAGGAGGCAACGGAGGAATAAACATGTTGGCAAAGACAACAAGGGAATCGGCAAGCTGGTTCCTCATTCTTAGAATATAAGAAATGTTGAAATTGTTGAAAGAGTCCTTGAGCCTCCATACCTCATCTCTGTATGCCTTTAGCCTTGGATTCTTAGCTTAGAACATTTTATTTACCTGCTAAATAATGAGGTCTGCGTCTCCAAGCACTTTCAGGCCTTTGATACCCATTTCTTTTGCAGCACTTAAGCCCAAAATTAAAGCTTCGTATTCCACAATGTATTTTGTGACCTAAAAGGTTAATTTGAAAGATAAATGAATGTATTCCTATGTTGGGGACACAAGGACCACACTTGCCCCTGCAGCTTCTTTAGAGCAAGCCCCATCCAAAAACATATCCCAAATCTGTGGGTTTTCTTCCTCAGCGATCTGGCAAACTGGTTTCCTAAGCTGCGTGGAGGCAAACTGAGATTCTTCAATATGAAGGATACAAGCTCCAAAATCAGTGTCGATAGCATATATGGGATGATTGGTGGGATTCTTTTTATCACCGATCATATAAGCCAATTGTGCCTCTCTATATAATCTCTTACTCTCACCTCCGAAAACTAGGACAGTAGCATAGGACGGATCATTTTGTAATGATCCACCTAGTCTCTTGATCCAACCTCTAGAAAGTAACATGCCAAACTTGGGAGGTACATCTTCTACCATAATTTCCATCATCATGCTTTTCATAGGCAGCTGAGACAAAGTGATGGCTAGGTCCTTGATTAACCCTAGACATTTCACTTTTCTAGAGTCAAAAGAAAATAGGTCATGATAAGGCTTAGTGATGTCAAGACCCAACTCATCCATGATAGCCTTGGGCGTTAGATTGTGGCTAGCTCCAGTGTCCAAAAGGCAGTTTTGAAGGATTTTATCATGAATAGTTAGAGAGACATAGAATGATGGGGAGTTGTCTTCACAGTTTTCAATCATTGGGCTGAGGATAATAGCTCGATTGTCATCTTGTAGATTTACATAGTCAGTGGAGGCTTGGATGGCTTTAGGTTCAAGGAACTTAAGGATGGATCTTTTGAAGGACTCATTCTTCACTAGTTCAATCAGAGGCATGGGTATTCTTAGCTTCTGAATTTCTGATTGAAAATTGAAAGGAGAAGGGGACTTGTCGAGGCCTCTTGCCTCATGAGCTGGAGCTTTGAGGATGATGGGATCAACTGTCAATTGTTTTTTCTTATTAGCTTGTGGTGTCGTAGGGACAACAACTCTTTGAATAGAGTTTCCTTGGCATTATTTATCTTTGACCTTAAATTATATCTTTACTGATCTACAACTTGTACAATAGATTCACCATCCCATTCCTGGTTGATCTAGTCATTGCATAATCACTTTTCGTATGCAACTGAGGTAAAAAAGGAAGCATTGCCTTTGTCTTCTAGACAATGGATCTCATCATATTCTTTGAACTGGTCTTCTTCCATGACTACATTCTAAAAAGGAGCCTTCACCCTTTGGTCTTCATTTGCATTTTTGTTTCTTTGCAAAATCTACAACTGCTCATTCGTTCTTCTATATGGATTTGGATTTGGATTTCTTGGGGCAAAGGTATTAGGCATTCTTCCTTTCCTTGGTTGCTGCTCAACCTTTAATTTAGAGATTTCATAGGCTAATGACTCAACCATTTTGGTCATTTTATCTATCTTAGGATCAGAGGATGATGAAGACTCGCCCCTCTGTCTTCCTCTATCAACATTTCCCTTGAGTTTCTCTGCAGCCATGATGTTTGATTCCACTTTGAAGGCTGCATCCTGCATATCAGCCATAGTAGCACATCACCTCTCTCTCAACAGTAGGCAGAAGTCAGAATCAAAAGCAATGGCATAGGTAAGTTTAGCAGAGGTAGAAGTGGGTTTTACTTCAGCTGGAATCTTGTTGTACATACGGTTAAACCTTTTATTGAAATCAGACAGCGACTCACCATTTTCTCTCTTTAAGTTGCCAAACTCGGTGTGGTAATATAGGAGGTCCTTTTTGTCCCCCCAATGCTTTAGGAATGCATCATCTAAAGCTTCAATATCTGCTATAGATATCGGGGTTAGTTCTCTAAACCATTTTCTAGCCTCTCCATCTAGGCTTTGGACAAAGACTCTCATCCACACATCATCTTCACTAATGTCTAGATTATCAGCATAGCTATAGAATGACTCAAGATGCTCTTCAGCAGTAACACCTTCAGTCCCAATGAACTTAGGCCTATATTTTTGATATTCTCCAGTAGGCATGGCATTCAAAGGAGTGGGGAGTATTAGAGGTCCATACCTAGCAGCTATGATTCTTTCCATTTTGGTAGGTGCTTGTGGACCTGCCATAGTTGTGGTAGCTAAAAGAGTACTGGAAATCTAAATGATAGAGGGTTGAGGAGTGACTGACAGGACTAAAGGAGTATGATCGATAGGAGGTGAGGTTTCCTTTATGCTTAAAGCAAAAGAAGACCCTAAAGAATAAGGAGATTTATGAATCTCTGAGAGTTTTTTTTCACTGCTAGTATTAGATGCTATACTCTCAAAATGTATTTGTTCTATTACAAGCCTTTCTTGTAGAGATATAGGAGACTGTTTAGGTTTACCTGAACCTGATGCTCCTTTCTGCAATACCTTTCTCTCTTTGATTATTTTTTTAGGATCAGGTACTAGGTCAGCGTGTATCTTTTAAGGATTTCTCTGAGTATGCCTCACAAACTGAGCTAGAACTATGAAGTGGAGTCGCAAAGAGGTTCGGCCTCCAGATAGATGATTACAACAAAAAATGTTCCCAGAATTTGTCTATCATCAAAGCTAGATCTGCATCATTTCCCAGGGAAGCTGAGATTTAGATTCCTTTCCCTGGCAGCGGTGCCAATTATGTTAACACTCCAGGAAACTCTCCTAGGTTGTAAATTGGAGATGCCTGGTAACATGTAATCTTCAATATTGGTCTCTGAACTATTGGAATAAATGATGGTTTGGATCAAGTTAGATAACCATTTCAGCTCTACGCTTACTCAAGACATGCATGAACACCCTTAACAACACAAGGCTTTAGACCACAAATGCCCAATAGTTTTTCGATTTAATGGATAGATGGAGAATACTGACAGTACCAGCAGATTGCATACATGAACATATATGAATGGCTAGCTTCAGCAGCAAATGAACTTACTAAGTAAATAATAACACATATAAATGGATAGCTATAGGCAGCAAAGAAGCTTTCTAATCTAATATCGAAGCAGAGATAAGATGATAGTTATCTGGCCTTACACACATAGAAAACCTGAACAAACTGTTCAACTGCAAGCATAGAATAGCATAAAGAGAATGGAAATTGAACATCTAATGAAAAAAGAAGCTTATATTTCTTAGGATGAAGATGAGAAGCTTGAATAAAAAGAGGAGGAATAATCTCCAAAAGTTGAACCCTTGTTACATCTAGTTTTCTACCTTTTATAGGCCCTTTATAATGCTCTTGAGCTCTCTAGAAGGCTTGGAGTCTTAACCTTGTTTGATCTGCCCCTTAACCATTTGATTCCCTCAATAGGCAGGCATGGCTTAGAGGTTTTTCTCTTTCTGACAGAGAAATAACCACATTCAGATATTTTGGGTGTGTTGGCAAGGAGCTCTCTCTTGACAGAGATTCTGACAATCTCTTCTATTGATTTCGGCTGCATCACACTATGATACTCCATGATGTATCTGATTCGAGCTATGTTGTGTTGTAGATGCCCATGATATTTCTGTTTCAGGCTAGTTGGGCATGCTTTGTTGCGCTGTAGATGCCTATCGGCCTCGGTTTCTCTTCAAACTATTTAATACTTAGTGTTTTTTGTTTTACACAGAAACCACTGTAATGTTGTAAAATCCTGCCAATTTTTGTTCCCTTTGGACTTTAAAAGTCCTCAAAATTGATTTATTTACCCATCGGGTCCACCCTTTTTGTCATTGTTTCCTATCACAGATGTTCCCTTCGTATTTTTGCAATATGGCGAAAACCTTAAAAACATGAAAAAACGGCCTTTATGGACCTAAAAAACATATATATATATATATATATATATATATATATATATATAAATATATATATATTAATATTATATTATAATTATATATTATAATTATATATATAATATAATATATATTTCACCTTTGAAACACATTGGATCCAGACTTCATCGCTATCAGCGCTGCTAAGGTTCCCGTGTATCTCATTAAGTAATGAAATATATGAAGAATGCATTACAAAATGCTTGGGCGCGAACTTGAAATATTATGGAATATCGTTCACAATGCCGTCGAGTCCGGCCTTATCACATCACCCATAGGAATATGTAAAGGCCCTGCCCCTTTGGTTAGCACCGATGCAATAATGTGATGCAATCTAATCACAATCACATATCGCTATATGTAAAGGCCCCGCCCCTTTGGTCTTCCTGATCTGCGATCCGCCAATATGATTTGGGCCATTGATTCGCGTATGCGATCAACGATCCTCGTTTAATCGTCGATCGCCATCACCATCGCCCCATGGTCTGCGCTGATTTTCTTTTGCCGATGTGACCCACCAATTAGATCTGGGTTGTTGATCGGCCAAATCTAACAGTTGTTGTGCCTTCTCACTTTAAGCGTGTGATTTTGGAATTTTAATGGTTTTCAAGCATTTCCTGCCTCTTGATAGTGTATTTCCTCCCCTTTAAGGGCTTACCTCCTTCGACCATTTTGATTTTAAATGACCCTTAAGAGGATTTTGAAGAATATTGGGGCACACTTGGATCCTTTGGGATAATTCTTAAGCAAGTTTGGAGACTTTTAGGACATATATGGATCCATTTTTGGGTTGTTTTCCTCCAAGACTAACAGGCTCCATCCTAAATATAGATATGGTGGGTACAAGTTTTAGGAGGGATGCCTTTCATATATTCATAGCCCATGTAAAGGTATCAAGATGGTTTCACAACAAATTCACAAGCTTCTCTTGCTGGTATGAATCCAAGGCTGAACTAATATGCAGGGATTTTCCTGGACTAATCTC
This sequence comes from Pinus taeda, assembly GCA_000404065.3. Classification (NCBI taxonomy): domain Eukaryota; kingdom Viridiplantae; phylum Streptophyta; class Pinopsida; order Pinales; family Pinaceae; genus Pinus; species Pinus taeda. Next base: position 156,850 of record APFE031002559.1, on the reverse strand, counting down.
AGTAAGAGTGGTATCAGGATCAAGAGTACTCAGAGGTGTTGCTAGATATGGTGGTGAGGGAGGTAGAGAGTCATGACTTTCATGAAAATATAAACTAAAAATTTGACTGAATGACTCAAAATTGGGCATGGTGTCTAGATTGTTCAAGAAGTCTTGAATATCACCATCTTGTGAGGACTTAGCATACTGATGTATCATGGAAATAGAATGTGTCTCCTCATCACTATTGTAGTCTATCCACAAAGTGTCTCGGAGCTCCTGAATGGATCTAGTGGCTGGATACAAGGTGACCTTCTTCCTGGAATATCTATGGAAAATATACATGTCTTCAAAATGGCATCTGATGTAAGCATCGACTATAGCAAGCCATGGTCATCCCAAGATCAAGGGATGTCCTCCCATAGGATTCTTTGGCTGAAGCACAGTGAAATCTGCGGGGTATTCCTAAAAGTCTAATGAAATGGCCACATCATCCAACATCCTTCTGGCTTGATTTTAGATCTATCTACCAATTCAAGCACAGTGGGAGTAGGACAAATATGGACCAATCCAAGTTGATCCATGGTTTGCTTGGTTATAACATTAATGCCTCCCCCCCCCCCAAGTCTATTAGTACATTAGAGATAAGGACATCACCTATCTGAACAAAGACAATAGGGTTTATGGGGTCAGTGTATCTCTCCATGTGCATACACCCCGTCATTAACTTTTTTGCCCTACCAACAAATTGAATAGTTTGAGGTTCCAATATTCTCCTTCCTAGGTTCTTGAGACATAGTTCCCTAATGAGTTTTGTGCAAATGGGTATCTCTTTGATAGCTTGGAGCAAAGGTACCTTTATGAAAAGGTTCCTAAGCTCAGAGGCCAGGCTAGACTCAGGAATGGGGTCATTCTTCTCCATAACTAACCTCTCCAGATGGGAAGGCTAGTTGGAAGAAGATGACAAAGGCTTTGAGGGTATGGGGATCGGCTAGATGGTGAAGTAAAATTATAAGTGCAGACAGAAAAAATTCCTCTAGCCACTGAAAAACATCCTACGGAATATTTCCTTAGGTTAGAACCAATTAAGAGGGCCTACCTCTTAGTATGCTTATCCTGTTTGGTGATGACTTTTCTTGCTTGTTCCAACTATCTCTTGTTTCCTTCTTTAAACACCTGAAACAAGTAAACAATAGCAAACAACAATTGTGATAATACACAAATTATAATTCAACCTAATTAACAAGTCAAGAAGCATTAATCCATAAACATTTAATATGACACATTATGTAGGAAATCAATCAATAGTTGCATATATATTAAATCAAGAAGAGATTACAACCATTGTCTTGACATTGTTGTTTTCTGCTGACAAAACTAGGTTCCCACACACTTCCGTTAGCATTCCATGATGGCCACAATAATTATAGTTTTAAGGATATTCCCTTTAGGTTTCAAACTAAACCAAATTCACACTTCTTCCTCACACATAAATAAAGAGCTACAACTACAAATAGCTTGTTGTTTACTCCAAACTTAATTAGCACTAGCACACGAACATTAACACTAGCTTGTGCTTGGGAAAAATGGAGGTTTATATAACATGAATGGATGGGAGATGGTTCCTCTTCTCATGGGAGAAGATATTATCTCTTGAGGTAGGTCCATCCTTATAGGGGAAAGGAGCCCAAACTGACATCCTCGAGTTCATCTGGCCCAACCATTTACCAGACTTATGTTACGAAGCTTCTAGAGTTGCAAGCTTCAGCTCCTTATTTAAAAAATATTCCAAAAGATGATCAGCGTGATTGAATCACTCCAATCAGCGCTAGGAATAGTATTAATCCCTGCATATTGGTGTGAGGAGGACAAGGGTCATTAGCATCGGTCTTGTAAACTGGGAGAAGCATAAAATTTCTGGGAAATGGTGTAAAAGCGATTTTTTCTGTCCATGAAGAGGGACACAATGGGAGTTTCTTCAAGAAGGCAAAGCATGTAGGGTTCACTGTAGAGGTCCTCCAGGATCAAGGAACGGGGAGTATAGGGATAGTAGCAATTTTTTTTGTAATAGATGACCCCTAAAGCGTGAAGGCCAAACTAGAGTGAGGGATGGAATGCTTTATGAATTAGTATGTGGAAGTGGAGTCTGTCGTTGGAAAACCTACAAGGTACAGATACAAATACAATAACTGAAAACTATGTCAAATGATACATGAATTGTGGCATGGAGGCAACCATCTAGAGAATGATCATGTAAATGGATCCAAGCATGGGCATAGCCATCTGATAAAGAGGATCATAATGAAACTAAGGTATGGTTACAACCATCCAATAATGAGAAGGATCACATATGATAACTCATGGTATGGTCACAACCATCCATCTGAAAGAGACATGTATATCAACATAATCATGTCACACCTCTTTGCAACCTGGACTTTTGTAATCTAAGCCCAGGGTCTTGCACTCCAACATGACTCGATTAAAGTACAAATTCTAGCATGTGAATAGATGTGCTGACGTCGAACATGCTAGAAAATCACTTGATTACCAACCAATGATGTAAACTGTTAACAAGCACGAGAGAAACTACCAATAATGAAAATGGTCCTCAAGGTACTATCAGTAAAGTTCACAGAATGTGAATAAGGGAACTATAGTCGAACACCCATGAAATCACTCGATCGAAAGCCAATGTCATGAACTTGTCGTCGAGTGCAAAGAAATTTCCATTAGGGCATGCAAACTCTAAGGTACTAGAAGGGAGTCTCTCGGTCAACTTTCCAGATAATGGGCTGAAGTTGATAAGAAGTGACTATGTCGAAGGAGGGCCATAATGTATCCCACATCATCGACACAAGACAAAGGGATGCAAAATAATTTTGGATGAAGTAGATAATCAAGGGTAAGTGTCACTATAGAAGGAAAACTCTTGAACATCTCGGCGACACGACTAGAAGTTTGGTAGGTTTTGGATGCATAGGATCGGTGGTCATGATGACATGCAAAAGATCAAATGGAAGGAAAAAATGAACATCCCAACCCAGGAAGGTCAACAAAAAAAGGAGGATATCCTATCCCAACATGAAGCAGAACATGTCATGTTCAAGAGTGAACTGCCGACACAACTGATTAGATTTCCAAATTTTCCCCCACCATTCTTGGCAGGTACCCCAATTATTTTTTAATCATAAGCTTGAAGGGGATAGCTATGCTTGCAGTGTAAGTTCATCCTTCAGACAAATCCGACCTTGTATGTTTAACAAGCCCTAGGAAGGAGAAGCTCGTGTTCATCATGGTGACGAATCTAATGTCGTTTAATATTTTAATGAGTTTGACAAAGGTGAAACTCGGTATATTTTTCATGTTTAAAGAGTTTGAAAAAGACATAGAAAAGGAAACTACACATGGTCCCTTTTCGTACATTTGTGTCTCTCGAGCCTGAAAAGGAAGAAAACGATACTTGAGAGAATCGCTTGACTATTTTAGTCAAGTAGTACCCTTTTCGTAAATAGTGCATCCCAACTTGAAAAAGGGGTAAACATATACTGGGCAAATGACGTTTCCCAACCTTTGACAAGTTCAAAAAAACAAAAGATCGGCAACCTTTTCACGTTTGAAGAGTCGAAAAAGAGCTTGAAAAAAAACCCACCATTTTATTCTCTTTAACGAGTCAAAAAGGGAAAAAATACTCGGCAATCTTTTCATATTTTATGAGTCACAAAAGAGCTTAAATGTGACTTGGCCTAGAGGAAAGAGTGGTATAAAGGGTAGCAACTGGTTCCAACAATGGTGGAGCTGCTCAAAACATGTAATGATGAAGAGATTGGCTAATAAAACCACTCATGACTGCAGTCCCTCAGGAAAGGAAAAACAACCAAGTGAAAGCATATGATCGACCAAAGAGATGGTGGCAATGGAATGAAATAACCAAGGGTCATCTAGCATAAATTAGATGATAAAAATGGCAATCACGAGATGTAAATTGGGCATGGGTTCATTTTTACACAAGCTTGAACCATGGAGAACTCTGCTTGGATTCGATTTCATGTTTACACAAGCTTGAAATGAAAAACTATGCTGGCTATAAGTTTGCATGCCCCTAACACAATGACAATTCGAGGTACATGGTCCCTAAGCTTCATTTCATTCAACTAGGTAGATGGAATGAAGGTTCACTTTCGAGATCTTGGAAAGGCTTCACTGGGATTTTTCGATGTCTTACTCAATGACTCGATTTGGAAAAGGGAGTTGCTTCATTTTTCTAATGAGGTTGACACAATAAAAGAACTACCATCGAGAACCTTGTTTCATTTTTTAACGAGCTTAACAGAAGACAAAGAACTATTCACATGACCCTTGTTTCACTTTTTAATGAGCTTGACACAAGATAAGGAACTACGCTCACATTCCTTGGTTCATTTTTTAATGAGGTTGTCACAGGACCAGGAACTATCCTCATGACTCCGTGTTTCCTTTTTTAACGAGGTTGACACAAGACACGAACTATCCTCATGACTCCTTGTTTCACCTTTTAACGAGGTTGACACAATCCTAGGAACTATCCTCATGACTTCTTGTTTCATTTTTTAATGAGGTTGACACAAGACTAGGAACTATCCTCATGACTCCTTTTTTCATTTTTTAACGAGTTTCATACAAGACCAAGAACTATCCTCATGACTCTTTGTTTCATTTTTTTAACGAGGTTCACACAAGACCAGGAACCATCCTCATGACAGTTGATCATGGAACCTACGAGAACATGGCTCCCAAGAGGTCTTCAATAGATGGAAAAACCATGCTCTCGAAGGAATACATGTCAATTGGTATCGTAGATAGATCGGGTTCCAATGCCCTCGGTACATAATGTACTATACCATCTGTGTGATCATTAGTAGATGTAGAGATGGAATAGGTAGCCACATAATTAACCTATGGTAGGGAACGTACTGCTTACAAACAAGATCCGATAGGGGATGATGGTTGCAAAGGAGGCGCTTGGTGACTAATGAACGACAATTGATCAATAGTCACAATTCTCCCTTCGTGTGAAAAAAAATCACACGAAAAAGCAAAGAAGCAAGAGCTCCCATGACATAAACATAGTCGCATCCAAGGAGAATATTGAAATCCAAAGGACCTTGGAATACCATCACATCTATATAGATGGTCTTCCCTTCCAAAGTAATAGGGAACTTTGAGAGGATCCCTAAGGGATGACTGGTTCCTCTGTTGAAAGCGAACAAATTTTGGGTGATAGGCACAAGCTGTGGGGAACCCAAATCTTGCCAAGTAGTAGAAGACATGATGCTAACAAATGAGCCTTCATCTAATATAGTGCCATGTACTACCATATCATAGGCCTGTGCTATAATTTGGAAAGGCATATAAGATGGAAGGCAGAAAGAAGTTAATTGAATCCAATCAAAAGAAGCAACAAAACTACTTGGTGGGGGTATCGTATGATTTCCACCATGTTGTACAGGAATAAGAGAAGGGCTCTCCCAAACAACTGGGATGGGAGGGTCACTCTTCGATTCATGGGAATCTAAGGAGATGAGAAGAACATGAGTAGTATGCTCACCACTCTCTTCGGGAATAGAGTGGGCAGCTGAAGGCGGAGCCAAGTCGACACTCTTTTCGACTAATGGTTGGTAGGGAATGGACACATTAGAGTTTTTCTTAGGAAGAGAAAGACAGGCAAGAGATGAATACAAGTCAATCTCTTTACCAACCAAGATATGGTCAGAAGAAAGCCTCTGATAACCAACAGGAAGCTGGGGTTGAGGAGCTACAGGGTTTTCCAAACCTTCGGAAGCTTTATCCGTAAGAGGAAAAAGGTGAAGAAGATGCTCTCCTTCACATAACCTATAGGGGAATCTAATCTTTCCCTTCTTCTAACCATCATTAGCTGAAGGCATAACATCGACATGATCTCCAGAGGTCAACAGGGATGGTTGGTTTAGGTTTTGAGACTATGCCTCTAAGACTCTAGGAATGCCATGATAGTCTCAAAGGAGACAATCACCCTTACACAACCTGCAAGTGAATTTTACCTTCCACAAAGGATGAGAAGGTTTGGCAACGGGGGGTGCATTTGGATTAATAGTTGCATGGTTGGCCTCTCACTTATTTGACTTCTTCTTCTTCATATTCTTCTTATTCTTAGCCTCCTGGTTATTGGATTTCAAAATTTCACCAAGTGAAGTAGAAGAGGAGGGTCAAGAAATGGGGGAAGAGGGCAAGGGGTCAACCATAGAATCAACGTGACATGATTCAAATGAAGGATATGGCGGGGCATGAGCTGGGACACTCGAGACCACCAAGGTCGAAAATAACCAAACAATTAAACCAATGGTTAACCTAGGGAGGGACAACGTTGCCATATAAGGAGCACCAACATTTCCAAAAGAAGGAAAAGGACCAAGATTCCCATTCGAGGCGAATCCTTAACTGGTAGACTCTGGGAATGTTGCCATTGGAATCAACCCTAAAGAATCACTAAGGAAGATAACATTAACCATGAATATTTCATGGGTGGTTAATTTTAAAACATTGAAACAAAACTTTTCCTTTTCATATTTTAAGAGTCGAGAAAAGGATGAAAGGTGACTCTAGTCGCTTTCGGAATTAATGCGACTGAAAGGACAAGTGCTCGATGATATTTTAAATTTAATAATTCAAAAAGACCAAAATCATTGCTTCAGATAATCTAGGCAAAAGGATTACTAGGTAATCATGAACTGCAGAATACCTCCTAGCGAACTGAGAAGTACAGGCAGAAAATCTCCCTGAATGTTGTGTTCGGTGCATCACGTTTACAAGGAAGCAAACTCAACTTCCTATGGATAAAGGATTGCAGACCTAGTGGGGTCTCCCTTCATATACATGATGGTACAAAGAGCACAAGTCTGTACTAGTGATGTCTACTGCCGAAGCGAATGACAACTGCTAGGTTTAAAGACGCCTGAACACGTCTCTAGCCTAGACCACTAAATGTGAGCGTTAAATTTCAATGCTTCCTTAGGTTAGTTCAATAAATTTTAATGGTTGATATTGAATTAAGATTCAATTAAAAGGCCAAACCATTTTCATCTGAAAAAACTCCTACATGCAACTATATGAGAAAAGAGATCTTTTTCTTAGATGAAATTTATCACTAATTGAGAGATAGAGAGCACACAACCAAAGCAATAATAAAAGAATGAAATATTTCACTTACGCATGTCCTAAATGCACTTAATCTTCCCTTAACAACATAAGAAGTTTCATTTCATTTCCAATGCTTATGATGATGCAATTCTAGCTTCTCGATAATGCTACTAATGCAATATTTTTGCGTAAGTAAACTAGAATGATGTTCTTCTTTTCATAAAATGCAAAATGAATTTTTCACATAAAGAAAATTTAATGAAAATTTTCACAATTCTAAACAAACAAGCATTAATCAAATCAAAAGCATAATAAATGAAACTGAAAACAACTCCTCCCCTAAATCAAACAAACCAATCACATAAATGCTTCAATCAACAAACGAATAAATGTAATCTATGCTCGAAACGAGAAAAGAGACACTCGAAATAAGAGAACAAATGAGACTCTTTCACTCATTCAATTGAAAATGAAGAAATGAAGATGGGAGTTTGAAGAAGGGAGTCTGAAGGTCAAGACACATTGGCACGGGAATGGGAGAAATTCAGTTTTTTTCTTAACTAAGAGACTAGCACTACTGCCTAACTGACAACTAGCGTCGATAGGCACAACTGACACGACTAGCCAGTACTATAACTAGTGCTAATGGCCTGATCAGTGCGACTACCTAACTAACAACTAGCGTTGATCGAGTGATTCAAAGAAAAAATAAAAAATAACTTCACACAAGACCAAACTTAACACATCAAAGGGTGGGCTAAACCAAGAAAGCACACAAAGCAAGATAAGTGAAACTTTCTAGTCAAGGAGAACACAGTGAGAACAAACTAATAGGTAGAAATCAAGAGAGAAAGACACATTGGTCGAGATCTAGGGTGGATCCTAATATTCACCTACAGGCATCAGCACAAATTCCTAAGTGACAACAAGTGCCAGAAGGGGGTTGGCGCGACTATTTTTGAGTATATCGCACTGATCAACGTGACTGTGAGTGAAATAAGCATGCTAACCAAGGATGCAAGGAAAAAAAAAATCAAAGGCAGAGACCAAACTTGCTACTATAAATATCAAACCCAAAGCAGTAAACAAGGCAAAGTAAACATAAGTAAAGGGAAATGGTGAAACTAGAAAAGTTCACACAAAACCATGAAATTACAAACAATTAAAAAGAAGGATTCGGTCCCGACTGGAGTTGCCAATTTATGGTGAAGTAAAATTATAAGTGCGGATACAAAAAATTCCTCTAGCCCGACAACGGGTCTAGCCACTAACAGGACATTCTATGGAAGATTTCTTTTGGTTAGAACCAATTAATAGGGCCTAACTCTTAGTATGCTTATCCCTTTAGTGATGACCTTGCTTTCTTGTTCCAACTATCTCCTGTTTCCTTCTTTGAACACCTGAAACAAGTAAACAACAACTGTGATAATAGACAAATTGTAATTCAACCTACTTAACAAGCCAAGAAGAATTAAGCCATAAACATGTAAGATGACACATTATGTAGGAAATCAATCGATAATTGCATATATATTAAATCAAGAAGAGATTACAACCATTGTCTTGACATTGATGTTCTCCTCCGACGAAACCAGGTTCCCACACACTTCCATTAGCATTCCATGATGTCCTCAAAAATGATATTTTTAAGGTTCTTCCCTTTAGGCTTCACACTAAATCAAATTCACACTTCTCCCTCACACACAACTAGAGAGCTACAACTATGAATAGCTTGTTGTTTACTCCAAACTTAATTATCACTAGCACACCAACATTAACACTATCTTGTGCTTGGAAAAAATGGAGGTTTATATAGCATGAATGGAAGGGAGATGGTTCATATTCTCATGGGATAAGGTCTTATCTCTTGAGGTAGTTCCATCCTTATAGGGGAAAGGAGCCCAAACTAACATCCTCGACTCCATCCGACCCAACCACTTACCAGAATTTCATTACGAAGCTTCTAGAGTTGGAAGCTTCGGCTCCTTATTTAAAAAACTTTCCAAAAGAGGATTGGTGTGACTGAAACAAAGCTCAGTCACTCTGAGCGGTGCTAGGAACAATGTTAATCCCTGCATATCGGCACGAGGAGGAAAAGGGTCATTAGCGTCAGTCTTGTAAACTTGGAGAAACAAAAGATTTTTGGGAAATGGTGCAAAAAATAATTGTTCTGCTGATGAAGAGGGACACAATGGGAGTATCTTCATGAAGGGGAAGCATGTAGGGTTCATTGTAGAGGTCCTCTAGGATCAAGGAATGGGGAGTACAGGTACAGTGGAAAAATTTTGTGTAACACGAGGGTCGGTATATTTCTCCATGTGCATACACCCCGTCATTAACTCTGCTGCTCTACCAACAAATGAATAGTTTAAGGTTCCAATCTTCTCCTTCCTGGCTTCTTGAGACATATTTCCATAAATATTTTTGTGAAAATGGGGATCTCTTTGATAGCTTGGAGCAAAGGTACCTTTATGAAAAGGTTCCTAAGCTCGGAGGCTAGGCTAGACTCAGGAATGTGGTCATTCTTCCCCACAACTAACCTCTCTAGATAGGGAGGCGAGTTGGAAGAAGATGACAAAGGCTCTGAGGGTATGGGGATGGGATGGATGGTGACACATTTTTCAAAATGGTCAGGAGTTTCCTCCTCACCTTTCTCATCCATAATCACCATAGGTTGCTTCTGTTTTTCTCAGGTTACTATCCTCCCCAATCTCAATTGGAGATCATTGACTCCAACTGGCATGGACTGATATCTGGATGAAGAAAGGGGGTTCATAGAGTGGATCATTTGTACCACTTTGTTCTTGGGGTTGGGTAGGTAGCTGAGGAGGTCAAAATGGTGGAGGTAAAGGCAATGGTGGTATTGGCTGACTTAGATGAGGTAATGATGGTTGTGGCATTGGGTAAGGTGCATATGTAGGTGGGTATGACTGCATAGGTGCAGGATAGGAATGGTGTGAATGGTTTGGCCCTATCCATCCTTGTTGCCAAGATTGGGAGGTTTGTCCATAACGATATTGGTTCCCATGCTACCAATGTTGAGAGTGACTAGTGTTAGGATAGGAATATGGATGTGCATTATAACCAAAAAAATGAGATGGAAGCTTAGGAACCATACTTGCACTTACCTTAGGCCAGTTTCTTCATGCTCTCATGACATGCAATGATTCGGCTTCAGGTTTCCCTCCTTCAAATACAACTTTTAGCCCAGGTATGGAGGGAAATTTTTCCATGGCATGGTTCTCCGTACAAATTGCACAATTATTAGTTCCTTTAATATCAAGAGCACATTCTCCTAAAAGATGTTTTTTCCTACATTTTGGACAAAAAATAGATAATGACTCTTGTTCCTCTACAAGGTTTTACTGAAATTTTAAAGAGTCTATTTGTTTGCTAACAATCTTCATTATTTCAATTTTCATATTGTCCATTTTTTCCCCAATCCAATAGTCATAGCATCAGTAGATTTAGTTTTCTTATTTCTATTCTGAATTCCTTTACTGGATCTACATTGGTTCCTTGAGAATTTCCAGCACAAGTCACAGATTTGATTAAAAGATTTATGAGCAATATCCCCTTGTCCTAACAGATTTAGATTATTCCTATCATCATTAGTAAGCCCACATAAGAACAAGGTTCTAATGGTACTTAGATCAAATTTGTCCTTTGACCTCTAGAGGATGTACAGGAATCTCTCTAAGTAGTCCTCTAGAGTCTCATCATCATTTTGCACAACAGTAAATATTTCATCTTGAATATCTCTAGTTTTACAATATTCCTGATATTTTGACAAGAACAAATTCTTCATCTGCTCCAAATATGCTATAGTGTTTCCTCCTAGTCCCATGAACTAGCGGAGTGTTGCCAAAGTTCAAGTAACTTGTTCCTGCAGAATGATTCTAGGTCTATTTGGACTTTCTACCTGCAAAAGACCCAATATGAGATTTGATTTCAGATTTATCAGTATTTCCTCGGCTCTTAGTGGGCTTCAGACCCCTACCTCTCTTAGGCATTCATTTCAAAAAAATTACAAAAAAAATATCCCAATAAATTATGTTGCAACTCAAAAATAAATCAACACCTACAAATTCCTTCAAATAATAGAAGCACACTCCAGAAAAAAATAATAGCAGACTTACCCTATTGCAAAAAAATGGAAAATTCTTACCAATTCAAATCACCTCCCTGGCAACGACGCCAAAATGTTCGGTGCAGGAATTACACTTAAGCAAGCTCCTTCAACACTTAATTTTCAACCCAAGGGTTTCGTAAACTTAGAGACGAAGCACACGTAATGCCAAAAGTGGTATGAACTTTTCTTATTTTTATTCCTACTTCTCAATTGAAATCTTGCAAAATCAAACAAAAAACTCACAAAGGGACACTGACACCAAAGTAATTCTAGTGCTAGAATGTAAAAGAATGAATTTGCAAAGAAATCAAATAAAGGAACTTTCACACTATTGTAAACAATATTAACTACTGAAGTAAAACTCTATGTTTATCCTCGGTATAGGTGGTGGCAGTTTAACAAGTGGGCCCTTGAAAAGATATGCCTTCTAAATGATTTTCCTTCTCACACTAAGCGGTCGTACTTATACTCTTCTAATCTACTTGCACTAGTACACGTACAAAACTTATGTGAGAAGTATATTTTACACTTATACTAAAGACTTATGTATTCATGTAGGGGCTTTCAGCCTCAAGGCTTGGAGCACTCTTTTCCTGTAACAAGACACTCGATATTGTGCCAGAATAGAGCTTCCTACACCGAGTATTCCAATTTACTTTTCGAAAAAATGCAAGGGTGTGTTAGCTATAAAAATAATTGCAAATGCGAGCAGAATCTAAAATAACTTCCACACGAAAAGGAATGCTTCAATTAACTAAATCTCACAAATAGAAATAAACTTTTAAGATGAAAACAGTCTTCAAAAGTTAAAGCAGACCTTCTTTAGTCACAGGGTTTTGCATGCAATCAAATCTAACTCAAAACGGGTTCACTATAATATTTCAAATTACTTTTAATCCTTTTCCTTAAATTGTGAGGTACAGACATAAATTAAGATATTGCGACAATGCTCTTTTCTATTCATTAAGTCATCTTTAATCTTTAGAAGTTTAAGTCTTAATATCAGAAATGCTTCCTTCTGACAATGAACTCTTACTTTGCAGAAATAGATTAAATCATATAAAGGAAAAAGAATGAAACACTTGTTGTAAATGAACTAGCAAACTAGAATGCAAAATCCTACATGAACTGGTGCAAGAATAATGTTATCTGCATGATCCAGGTGAAAGGAAACCAGAAAGGAAATTACAAAAAGTAAAGTCATTCAAGTTGACTTTCAAACAACGGATCCATTCACACTTGACTATTTAACAAAATAAATCACATTTCGTAAGCAAGAACAAAATTAATATTTAAACCATGCTTCTGCAAATAAACAAATTTAACACACACCTTTAAGATAACGAAAGAAAGAGGGTAAACGAGCTGGTTTGGCTAGGCCCTAGCCAACCAGCTCGTTTCCCATTTTAGGAAATGAAAATCTTCAGCATGTTAACAATGCATAAATGAAGTATTAAAATGCAGAGTAAGAAAATCATGGCGCACCTCCTTGTATTAATTCCAATCAGCAAATATACATTATGAGTTCAAGTCTGACTCAGAATGAGGGTGACAACGAGATTAAAAATTAACCAAAAATTACAATTGCATTATTATCGCTACCACTAACCTAGTTATATCTAAGATATATACTTTATACAACCCTTTGGCCTATGGCCATAATCGAAAGTTACACAATCATTCCAAATCAAGCCTTTCGGTTGAAATGAAATAACAAACAAAATTACAAAAATAAGCCAGTGGCTATAATAAGATGCGAACTAATCGTTGGTCGTAAACCTCATCCTCGGCCATATCCCTAACTATCCTCCACTTGGTTTCCACTCTGGATGACTGCAACTGAACTAGACGACATGGAAAAAGATGCCCATGTGAATTGATCAAGTTGTTGCAGAGATCATGGAACGAATCTTTATTGGCAGTACAGGAATCTACCTGCACTAGATCAAGCTAGTAAAATGATTAATACTTTAGCTTATCAAATACTTTAGGAAACTAAATATAAGTTACAAGAAATATTAAAGGCATGAAATCTATTTAAAATGATTAATTAAGCACCTAATAAACCTTAAACATGAAATATGAAGTTTATGTAGGAATAGACAGTATTCTTGGACTAGTGTAGGAATGAGGAGGTTTATGGAGATCAACAGAGGTTAAGGATTGTGGTTTTTTAATAGGAAGGGGGTAAAAATAGACCATTTCAACCTACCAACAGTAACAGTTGGAAGAAACAGATAGGAAGATAGGAATGCAACGTTTATGGATACGTGAACTGAAATGGTTAGGGGATAGAAGGTGTAGGGAAGGGAATGACCATTGGTGGGATGACATATGACTGAAGTAAGATAAGTAGATTTCAGAGGGAGGGGTGCAAAGTGAGGAGAGGGTGACACATTTTTGTTACACAACATTTTGTCACTGTCCCTGTACTCCCCATTCCTTGATCCTAAAGGACCTCTACAGTAAACCTTACATGCTTTCCCTTCATGAAGAAACTCGCATTATGTCCCTATTCATGAGTAGAACAATTCCTTTTTGTACCATTTTCCCAAAATCTTCTGTTTTTCCCAGTTTACAAGACTGGTGCTAATCACCTTTATCCTCCATGCGTCGATATGGAGGGATTAACACTGTCCCTAGAGACAACTAGATCGATTGATATTTTTTCTGGTCGCACCAGTCCTCTTATGGAAAGTTTTTTAAATAAAGAGTCAAAGCTTCTAGCTCTAGAAGCTTTGTAACGAAATTTTGGTAAATGGTTTGGCCAGATGGGGTCAAGGATGTAAGTTTGGAATCCTTTCCCCTATAATGATGGAACCACCTCAAGGGATAATACCTTCTCCTTGAGAATAGGATCCATCTCCCATCCATTCATCTTATATAAACCTCCCTTGTTCCCAAGGAGAGGCTAGTGTTAATATTGGGGTGCTAGTGCTAATTATGTTTGGATTAATCAGCAAGCTACTCATAGTTGTGGCTCTCTAGTTGTGTGAGGGAGAAGTGTGAATTTTGTTTAGTGTGAAGCCTAGAGGGAAGAGCCTTAAAACTACTATTGTTGAGGCCATCACGGAATGCTAGCAGAAGTGTACGGGATCTTGGTTTTGTCGAAGGCAAACAACAACGTCAAGACAATGGTTGTAATCTCTTCTTGATTCAATATATATACAACTATCAATTAATTTCCTACATGATTTTTCATCTTACATGTTCATGGCTTAATGTTTCTTGACTTGTTAAGTAGGTTGAATTACAATTTGTCTATTATCCTTGTTGTTGTTTGTTGTTGTTTACTTGTTTCAGGTGTTTAAAGAAGGAAGTGAGAGATAGCTGGAGTGAGGAAGCAAGGACATCATCAAATGGGATAAGCGTACTAAGAGGTAGGCCCTCTTAATTTGTTCTAACCTAAGGAAATATTCCATAGAATGTATCAGTTGCGGCTAGACCCATTATTAGGCTAGAGGAATTTGTTTGTGTCTGCGCTTATAATTTTACTTCACCACAAATTGGCGACCATACTAGGGAACCAATCCTTCTATTTGTCTTAGATTTCATGATTTCATGTGAACTTTTCTAGTTCCACTTTTTCCCTTTGGTTCTATTTCTTTTGTCCTACTTTCTTGTCTTAGTTTGAAATTTATAGTAGTAGATCTGGTCCCTGTTTCAAAAAAAAAATTATTTTTTCCTTGACTCCCTTGATCAGTGCGATTAATTCGCTAACAATTGTGCTAATTAGTGTGATATGCTAAGGAATATTCGCGCTGACTAGCCTCTAGCACTTATTGTCAATTAGGCAGTCACGTCGATTCCTATAAGTGAATATTATGGTTTGTTCCCAATCTTGGCCAGTGTGCTTTACTCTCATGATTTTGACCCTGTAAGCCTTTTAGACCATTTTCTCCCTTACTAGAAAGTTGCCTTAGTATGGTTTTGTGCTGCTCGTACTATCGAGTATATAACAAGAGACCCCTCTAGGCTCCAATCCTTTATCCTTAGGAAGCCAAGTTGGCCGCCTTGTAAACGTGATACACCCAACACATCATTCGGGGAGATTGCCTACTCGTACTTCTTGGTTCCCCAGGAAGTATTGTTCAGTTCATAGTTGCTTGGTAATCCTATTTACCTAGATCATTCAAAGCAGTCATTTCATTTTTTTGACTCATTAAACTTAAAATATCATTCAATCACTTTTCCTTTCGAGCTCATTTCCAATCGAAAGTGATAGAGTCATCTTCGTTTCTTTCTCAACTCTTAAAAAATGAAAGAGCACCAATCTTTTATGCGTCTTAATAATTGATTTCCCACGATCTAATAACATCCTATTAGTATTTTTTGAGACAAAATCGTGAGTTTCCCATAAAGAACATTTTAAAGCCTTGAAGTCTATTTGTCTCTTTTCTGTCAACTAAGACAAGGTCATCGTGGCTAAACCATCTGGTTCACCTAGTTCCTCTTCCTCTCCTCCATTTGGAAGATTGCTAGAGGAGTTATTTCCTTAGTTACCAAAGTCACTCGAGGACCAAGGAGTTGAACTCGGAATCTTTCTGAGCATTTAACCTTTCTCATCTCGTCCTCCGCCTACTTTAGAAACTAGGTCGCCTTTTGGTCTTGGCTCGGAATCTCCAGACAACCTTGTTCAAACTCCTGAGCGTTCACCGACCATTAACGATCAGCTTGGACTGGTTATCTATCCTCTGAATCCTCTATATGACCTTGTTGTGATATCACCACAGCGTTCTTACAGTCCATACGATCATCAGAGTGTTCCTTTGAAATTATCCACTCATACTTCTTTGGATGTTTGTCATCGTTTGTTCCCAGATATGGAACCCGAAGGTGATGCTCCAGTCACTTCTCCAGAGGAGTCAAAAATTTCTACTACACACACTGTCAACAAGGAAGAACATCCTTTACCTCTTGAAGTTTTCCCCTATACAGGGGGCATTCCTGCCAGTTTTCCGCCCAACAATGTGTCTTTGCAATAGTTGGTTTCAGGTACACCTAGTGCCTCATAACTTTACCATAATCATGTTTGGGTGTCAGGTGTCATGCCTACTTTAGGTCGATTCATTATGAACACAACCTCCCAATAGGTTGTTACCTCAATCCTAGTGCAACCCTCCATTCTGAACCCCCTTGTATCATCAGTCTCAGTCACCTATCTGGTTCACCCGATGGTCTCAAGGAATGTCTTTGTCAGTTCCCCCATCCCTCTAGTCAGTGGCCAAGTTATGCCACTGCCTGGGGGGCAAAACCTAAATGTTTCTATGGCGTCAGGTGCCACCAATTTGAGTGGCTCACAAGGTCACATGCTTGGTATGAACCTACCTTAATCTGGCATTGTTCACAGCCTTGTTGATCCTACTCGATCAAGAGATGTCTAGTACCAACAAGTTCAAAATGCAGTTGATCCATATGGGTCGAGCAATGTCTAGTATTAGCAGCCCTATGAGGCTCAGGTCCAATACCAAACTCCTTACATTCCATATGTTTCTCAAGGAATGGTTAATCAACCTTACACCCTTCAGTCTGGGCAGTACATTCACCCTGGCTAGTCCAAATTCCAGGGTGGCTATGACCAGATTTAATTTGGAAATTTTCTGGGCACTGTTCAAATACCCTTGTTCAGGGAAAATAGGTTCACCACCTGTATGTTCAACAAAAAAAGGTCCAATATCCTTGTGTCCAAGGTCAATAGGCTCAACATCCTTTTAACCCATACATTGCTTATCAGCAACATATGGCCGAATAGTTCCAAGGTATTCAAGGTAAAAATCCTCACTATGATCAAGGTAACCCAAAATGGGGGTAGCATCAGATGCCATATGGCCAAAATCCCCCATTGTGGGGCCAAAAACCTTACCAGTAGGGATTGGTTCCTCTGTTCAGACCCACTTACCAACCTCCTATGCCTTTTAATACTCAATTTCCATTCTTGGCCACTCTCGAGTTGCCAAATGTGTCTCACCTTACGAATGATCCAATCCTTTATTCACCATACTGACCTCCAATTCCATCCAAGATACCAAGCGATTATCCAAAGTTTGATGGGAAAGCAAAAGAAGATCCTCGAGCCCATGTGATGGCATATCACCTTTGGTGCTCTTCGAACTCTTACATTGACGATTCCATTTGTCTCCGTTTTTTCCAATGAACCCTCATAGGTGTTGCATCCAAGTGGTACATCGAGCTTCTTCGAAGTACTTACCATGACTTTAACTCTTTAGCCATGGCTTTCCTCACGCATTTTCAGCTGTCGGTTCACTATGAAACTCGCACCTATTTTCTCACATCACTTAAGCAAGATACTGCGACACACATCTCTGATCACATCCATGAAATGGAGATGTAGACGTTGCCTAATCAATTGTGAGACTACTGATCCATTGCTCACTAAATGGGTCACTAAATCATTCATGGCCCCAATTGCTCATGATATAGTTATGGTTGGATGCATTATTGAAGAACAATCCATTGCTTGTGCCCAGTAATTACATCTAGTTTACTATGAGTATGGCACTTTGCATGAGTTATTACCTGATGCTCTGTGGCCATCATCCGATCCCACGGAACAAAAGTCACAAGTTTTACCTCTTGTCAATGGACTTATTGGTTCAGTGTCCCAGACCCCTACTAAAACTTCTTCCAAACATAACTCTGTCTCGAATTCTGTTCCTATTAGTTCTTCCAAGAATCCTCCTGGCCCTAGTAAAACCTCAGAGGTCCACACTTTCTAGTCTACCGTAGCAGACAAATCCTCGAAAGGTAAGAAGAAAAGCAAAGAAAAGGGTAAAGTCGATGCCCCAAAATAGGTTCCTCCCAAATCGTCTACTGGTGAATCTTCACAACGAAAACCTAAGTATCCTTGCCTCATTTGTGAGGAAGATCACTACATTAAGGATTATCCCCAATGATCCGAAGTTAGTCATATGCTCAAAGGGACCCCCGCAGTCCTCAAAGAGCCATTTCCATCGTAGCGGACCCAAATGGTAGACCAACCTCAATCATCTACTTCCTCAGGATCTCAAGTGTTCATGATGAGTACGCCTATTAATGTGGCTACTAGATCGAAAGATTACCAAAATCCTACCTCAACACATTGGAAAGAGAAAGAAGCCACCCCTTCTTCTTCTACCCTGAGTTCTGGCCCTCTTCATATCAAACGCCCTAACCTTGACTCCACTATACAACCACCATCTTGAGGTGTGCTACGGAAATCCTCATCCAATCCTAATGCCCGAGCCACTCAACACTATAATATTGTTGAGGATTTGGCTCAAGCACCATTAGCTATGTCGGCTCTCAAGGTGCTCCAAAGTTGTGCATCACAACAGAAATATTTGTTGTCAACTTTCATGGGTATCCATCCCACCGGTTCCAATTTGATATCTTTTGATCTAGAGAACCATGTTCCATGCCTCCCTCATCAGATTGCCTTTCTCATTCAGGTAATCATCAATGATAATACCATCCACAAGACTATCATCGATGAAGGTGCTTCCACCTACATCATGTCAATCGCATACTAGAAGGTCATTGGTTCTCCTACTTTGAACCAATCTCTGAACACTTTGGAAGATTTTGATGGGCACGAATCGTGACACTTTGATGTCTTACCTAACTTTTCCATTACCTTGGAAGGCAAGACAATGCAAGTCGAGGTAGATATTGTTGATGCCAATCTCAATTACAATCTTATACTCGGTGGAAGCTAGACCCACGCTATGCATGATGTATCCTCCTCCCTGTTCTACGCCTTCATTTTATCCATCAAGGGAAGATCGTCACTATCAACCAGTTGTCTTTCTTTTCCTCTTCCTCTTCGGATGGAAATGTTCCATACGTCAAGAACACTAGTGCTCCCTATGAGAGTGTGGGGGCAGGTCTTTTCAAATATTCTACCTTAATGGGAATTTTTCTGCTCCCACCTCCTCATGTTGCCTCTATCAACATGGTCTCGGTCAAATATGATCCTTGGGTCATCCCTTCACTAGATATTTTTGATACTTGGGGTGAGGTTATGTCACTTCATTCTGCAAAAATCATTTAAGTGGAAATTTTTTCGACTTCGAGGTCCACATCCTCTGATTCTTTTGTTAAGAAGACCTCTTTCGATATGTATTCTGAATCCTCGTGGCTTGGCGCTTTGGAATCACCTCATTGCTTAGCCGAAACCTTCCTTGTTGATGAAGGTATCATGGAAGTCATGTCTCTTGAGGAACCAACTTGGACCGATACTCATAATCGCTCCTCGTTCCTGCCTCATCTGACAATCATGTCTACCACTTTCGGAGAGTCCTCTTCTTCGTTTCCTTCCCTCCCACTTCTACCACAGATCATGACTCATGAAGTATGGTCGGAAGGAAATTTGGGTAATATTACCTAAACGATGCCGATTGATATTTCTATCAAGCCTGGTATCATTGAACATGTCCATATCAGGGTATCTTGTTCTCCAGATGAGATCAAGACTTATACTCGTCTATTTCAGGAATTTCATGATGTGTTTGCATAGTCCTATGAAGAAATTCCTAGCATTGTTGTGCATGAAATACCAACTTATCCACACACGAATCCCATTCACCAACGGCTCTGCCGGTGCACCCTAGGAAGGTCGTCGCTATCAAGGGCGAAGTTGAAAAACTTCTCAAAGTTGGGTTCACCTATCCCATCCCTCTTATAGATTGTGTGTCAAATATTGTCCCCGTGATGAAAAAACAAGGCACGATCCACGTTTGTGTTTATTATCGAGATCTCAATTGTGCTTGTCCTAAAGATAACTATCCTACTCCCTTCATTGATCAAATCATCGACGAATGTGCCAGGAGCAAGAATTTTTCCTTTATGGATAGTTTTTCTAGTTACAACCAAATCAACATCACACCGGACAATCAAGAAAAGACATCTTTTATCTGTCCATGTGGTACGTTCGCGTACAAAAAGCTCCCTTTCAACCTCAAAAATCTTGGGGCTATGTTTTCGCAGGAAATGTCCTATGTGTATCATGATATTTAGAACATTGTCCAACCTTACTTGGACTACCTTCCTGCTCATTCTCTTAAGCACCAAGATCACCTTAACCATCTTTGGTAGATTTTTCTACACTATAGACACTACAACATTCGGTTAAACCCATATAGATGTTTTTTCTTCATAGAATTTGGACGAATCCTCGGCTTTATCATTTCCAAGGAAAGTATTTTCCTTGATCTACTTAAATTTGAGGCCATTGTATATTTACCCCCCACCCCACCCACCATCTTCATTTCACCAACTCCAGAGCCTGCAAGGAAAGGCAAATTTTCTCCATCGTTTTATACCCAATTATGTTGGGCTAGCTACAGGATTTACCCGGTTGCTAAAACAAGGAATGCCCTTCACATGGGATGAGGTTTCCCAAAAATATTTTGAGGATCTCAAAGTCCATCCTCATAAATTCTCCTCTATTGCGTCCCTCGGATTATTATCGGGATTACTTCCTTTACCTAGCTGCAGCCCCTAGCACCATTGTTATGGTCCTTGTCCAAGAAGATGATGAAGGGACCAAACATGTTATCTACTACCTTATTTGTAATCTCCTCAACACTAAAACGCATTATGCCCATGTCAAGAAGTTGTCTTTGGCTTCCATCCATGCTGTTCAACACTTTCGGCAGTACATCCTCTTGTGCATGACTATGGTGATTTTTGAATGCAACCCCATGACCTACATCCTGACTCGTCAGTTGCTCAGGGAAAAATATTCTAAATGGATTATCATCCTGGAAGAATTTGATTTGGTATTTACTACTGCCAAATCTAAGAAGTCACTCATTTTCACCAAATTGATTTTTTCCCTTCCTTCAAAGTCTCTCCCTAATGGTGCATATGAACAACTTCTGGACGAGACCCTCTTCTTGATTAGCACCCTTGATCTGTGGTACGATGATATCATCATGTATCTCTAGACATCCACGTTCCAGTCTACATTGACTAAGGATGATCACTAAAGGATTCGACATCACTCCCAACCCTACCGTATTATTGGCGATACCTTATACCGTGTTGATGTCGATCCAGTTCTTCATTGATGCCTTATGATCGAGGAGGCTAAAAGAGTTCTCAATGACTGCCACTCTAGGGCATGTGGTGGTCATATGTCTAGCTATGCTACCACTCAAAAAATCCTTCACGCTGGTTATTTATGGCTGTCCATTTTCAAGGACTGCATCCTTGATGTTCGCAAGCTACCATGAATTCTAAATTTACCAATGCAAGACGCATGCCCCACCCACTTACCTACACCCCGTCATTACCGTTGGTCCTTTCTCCAAATGGGTCATCGATTATATGACATGTAACCCTCGTTCAGCTGGGGGGCATGGCTATATTATCGTCATTGTGAATTATTTCCCCAAATGGGCCGAAGCGATGCCTACATATTCTGTAGATGGTAAGACGATGACTCAATTCCTTTTCAACCATGCTAATTCCAAGTTCGACGTACCTCAAGCCATTGTCACAGACCATGGATTCCATTTCTGAGATTACATGATGGCTGAGCTAACATCCGCATTGGGCTTGTGCCATGATGTCTTGACCCCATATTACCCTCAAGCCAATGGCCAAGTTGAAGTCGTAAACAAGGTTTTGGTTACAATGCTTCATTGTGCTATTGGGATGCACAAGTAAAATTGGCATCTCATGCTCTTTTTAGGTCTATGGGCTTACTGAACCTCGACCAAAGACGCAACTAGTTTCACACCATTCTAGCTAGTCTATGGTCTGGAAGCAACATTACCGATTGAATGTGAGATTCCTTCACTCAAGCTAGTTGTTGAACTTCTCCCTGAAACATCACCTCAGGAAGAAATCCTCTTATATTTAGAACGAGTGGATGAGACTCATCGTCTCGCTAAATTGGTTATTGAATCACAAAAGAAACAGGTCAAGTCCCATTTCGATCAGTCGATCTCCCCTCATGCATTCTCTGAGGGTGATTTCGTCTTACTATATGACCAAGATAATGATAAGCTGGGGGTAGGCAAGTTCGAACCCATGTGGAATGGACCCTACATTGTGAAATTTTTGCAAAAAGGGGCCTATGATCTTATTTATTATGAAGTAAATCCTCTAGATAAGCCTCGGAATAGGCTTTTCCTCAAGAAGTACTATGCCTACCTCATCTTGCATGGTTACTTGTGTACATTAGTGTGTCATTCATTTTTGTGCAGTGTGGTTTGGTGTGTTAGTTTTCAAACAACTTTCATGTTTACTATGTTTTCCTTGCTTTGTAGATGTTTGCAAATCGTCACATCGGTTTCATTGATGGTGCTTTCCATAGTACCCGAAACCTATCATCCAAGACATGGGCTATTTATGACCCTAACTTGATTTGATTAACCTTCAAGGTATATGTTTAGGTCGTACAACTAACAACATTGTTGAATATAGTGTGGTCATCAAGCTGTTGTCAGAAGCCATTGCTCTTGACATTCGAGAGTTGGTTGTCAACCTAGAATCACAGCTTCTCATCCTTCAACTCAACAAGCAATATTCCGTCAGAAATCCTGAAATATTGAGAATGCATCTCCGTATTCATCTACTGGAAAGACATTTTTATTACATTACATATCATCATATTCTTAATCATATGAATACATTGACAGATGCATTAGCTAATTATGTGTTAGATAGATATTCACGAAACATGTGAAAAGATAAAACAAACCATTTGTACCATAGTAAGCAAGAAAATACCACACACACACACACACACACACATATATATATATAGATATATATAATGTTTGATACATCAAACCCCCAAAAAATAATATGTGTGTCCAAAATAACATCGGTGGGTCATAGGCCTCATATATTCATGGCACGTAGGCCTAAAAAAAATGTAAATGCTAGACCTAGGAACTAATCAACATTGTGATTGTGGTAGCATGACATGGCTCACACAACAAGAGTCTGCAATCAACAGATCTGATTCGACACTCCCATCATGTGTCTCTGGTACTCGTGAGGAATGTCTCCCACCCGAGCATACTCTAGTATACCATGAGTCAACCCCTCAAGTTTCCTTGTGATCTCCTCCTTGCTGTCACTCCCCTCGCGATAAGCAGCGACAACATCAATCAGGTCGGTGACGCACCTAGCTATTGGGTACATCCCAGCAAGGTGCTCTGGTACAACATTTGCATTAACAAGAGAAATGTTATAAGCACATATATACCAAAAACAACTAAAAGTATCAAAATTCAAAAATTGATTTTTTACCTTCATCATTAAAATCTTCTCCATCTGGTAGCGGAATCTCCAAATCTCCATGGAAGTCGATGCCATTGTATGGCCAGTCCTCCACAATGATCTTCTATCATTTTAGCCATGAAAAGAATGCAGGTTTCTATGACATGTGTTGGCCCCCAGTGATCCTCGACATCAAATCCTAAACAGTAAAAATCTCAATCTTCCCACTCTTGGATTTGAGGTTCTCAAGGCAATGTTTTGCAGGCAATGAGGATATGCTTGCCCCAATCGGTCGTGGCCTGTACAAGTTCACTGGTTCCCCTCTTCAGGACAGTCCTGTAATGAAATATATATCTGAAGTTTCCAACTCCATCTCCTAGTCACCAATGACAAATATTTCTCGATTTATGTCCTAAAGACTAATCAAGTACAGAAGCAACTCAGGTTGGGCCCGCATCACACCAAAGAAATTGGGGAGCCCATAAACCCTCAAAAATTCTAGGAAATTTTGATCATTTAGTGCCTGGGTATCCACATCTCCATGTTCCCGTTCTTTCCATTCTGCCATTTTCATCGATTCATTCCGACAAAAGTCATAGATTTGCCTCAACAATCGTGCTTGGCCCATAAATTTCAAGTTTTAACGGTGGTTTTGTGAGGAAATAGGATTTTCCCCTATTCACAATGCTAACGCACCTGTTTTAAAAAAAATGCACCGACGACACGATAGGCATTGTTAATTACCCTCGGCCAGCATGATTCCATGCCCGGAAGTCTCATCAACCAAGGGCGAAAAACATTTGATAAAGCCCCCTCAAAAACCTAAAAATGGTTAAAAACAAGAATAAAAGACAAGAAAATGGAGCTCAGGGCCTTGGCTCTTACCTGTAACTGGCATCTCGACGAATGACCTCCTGGATCTCCCGCAATCTGCTTTGAGACAATTAGGGAAAAAGTGAGTAAAAAGTCTTCACAGCAAGGTAAAATGGTAAATGGTAAAAATATATTTACTTTTCTCCTTTTTATTCAATTTTTCATGAAAATATTAGGTTTTTGTAAATATTTTAACCTGTTTTGCCTCAAGAATTAGATAATGCACTTTACCTTTTTGTGCAGCGATAGGTGATGGATGTTTGACGATGATGATGAGTCATGTTTCAGCTCTTTTCTCAACTTGTTAAACTCATATGAAAAGATTTCCGAGTATTTTTCCCTTTTGACTCGTAAAAGAGAATAAAATGGGGGGTCCACTTTCAAGCTCTTTTCTAACCATTTAAAAGTGAAAAGATAGTCGAGCCCTTGCCGTTTCAAACTTGTTAATGGATGAAAAATGTTGTGTGCCCAATATAAGTTTACCCCTTTTTCAGGTTGGGATGCACTATTTACGAAAAAGGTATTCCTTGGCTGAAATGGTCAAGCAATTCTCTCAAGTGTTGTTTTCTACCTTTTCAGGCTCGAGAGACACAAATGTATGAAAATGGACCATGTGGAGTTTTCTTTTCCATGTCTTTTTCAAACTCTCTAAACATGAAAAATATACCGAGTTACACCTTTCTAAGACTCGTTAAAATATTAAACGACATTGATTCATCACTATGATGAACATGAGCTTCTCCTTCCTAGGGCTCGTTAAACTTAATAGGTCGGATTCATCCGAAGGATGAACTTACAATGCAGGCATATGATATCCCCTTCAACCTTGTGATTAAAAATAATTGGGGTACCTGCCAGAAATGGTGGGGGGGAATTTGGAAATATAATCAGTTGCATCGGCATCTCACTCTTGAACATGACACTTTCTGCTTCGTGCTGGCTTGGAACATCCTCCTTTGTATCATTGACCTTCCTGGGTTAGGCCATTCATTTTTTCCTTTCATTTTATCTCTACCATGTCATCATGACCACTAATCCTATGGATCCAAAAGCTACCAAATTTTCAGTCGTGTCACCAATAATATGTTCAAGACTTGTCCTTATTTAGTTACACTTACCTCTGATTTTGTGTATCACCCAAAATCATTTTGCATCCTTTTGTCTCATGTCGATGATGTGGTAAACATTATGGCCCTCCTTTGACACGATCGCTTCCTATCAACTTCAACTCATTATCTACGAAGTTGGCTGAGAGACTCCCTTCTAGTACCTTAGAGCTTGCATGCCCTAATTTCAAGTTCTTTGCACTCGATGACAAGTTAACATCATTGGATTTCGATTGAGTGATTTCACGGGTGTTCGACTGTAGTTCCTCTATTCACATTTTGTGGATTGTGTTGATAGTACCTTGAGGACCAATGTCATTATTGGTGGTTTCTCTTGCGCTTGTTAACAATTTACACCATTAACTGATAATCAAGTGACTTTCTATCATGTTCGACATCAACACATCTATTCGCATGTTAGAATTTATACTTTGATCAGGTCGTGTTGGAGCGTAAGACCCTGGGCTCATATCATAAAATTCTAGGTTACAAAGCGATGTGACATGCTTATGTTGATATTTATGTCTCTTTCATATGGATGGTTGTGACCATACCATGAGTTATCATATGTGATCCTTCTCATTATTGGATGGTTGTGACCATACCTTGGTTTCATTATGATCCTCTTTGACGGATGGCTGCATCCATACCATGATTCATGTATCATTTGATAGATTTCTCAGTTATGTATATGTATCTATACTTGCTTGGAGGTTTTCCAACGACAGATTACAGTTCCCCGCACTGATTCATAAAGCATTTCATCCCTCACTCTAGTTCACCCTTCATGCTTAAGGGGGCATCTGTTACACAACATTTTGTCATTGTCCCTATACTCCCCATTCCTTGATCCTAGACGACCTCTACAGTGAACCCTACACGCTTTCCCTTCATGAAGAAAATCCCATTATGGTCCTCTTCATGAGCATAACAATTCCCTTTTGCACCATTTTCCCAAAATATTATGTTTTTCCCAGTTTACAAGACTGGCACTAATGGCCTTTTTCTTCCTCACGCTGATATGTAGTGATTGACACTATCCCTAGCACCGACCTGAGCGAATGAGCTTTGTTCTAGTCACGTCGGTCCTCTTATTGAAAGTTTTTTAAATAAAGAGCCGAATTTTCCATCTCTAGAAGCTTCGTAACGAAAGTCTAGTAAATGTTTTGGCTAAATGGGGTCGAGGATGTCATTTTGGGCTCTTTTCTCCTATAATTATGGAACTATCTCAAGGGATAAGACCTTCTCCCATGAGAAGAGGATCCATCTCCCATCCATTCATCCTATATAAACCTCACTTTTTCCCAAGCACAAGCTAGTGTTAATTTTGGGTTAGTAGTGCTAATTAAGTTTGGAGTAATCAAAAAGCTATTCATAGTTGTAGCTCTCTAATTGTGTGAGGGAGATGTGTGAATTTCGTTTAGTGTGAAGCCTAGAGGGAAGAGCCTTAAAACTACTATTGTTGAGTTCATCATGGAATACTAGCAGAAGTGTGTGGGAACCTGGTTTTGTCGAAGGAGAACGAAAACGTCAAAACAATGGTTGTAATCTCTTCTTGATTCAATATATATGAAACTATATATTTATTTCCTACATGATTTGTCATCTTACATGTTCATGGCTTAATGTTTCTTGACTTGTTAAGTAGGTTGAATTACAATTTGTCTATTATCATGGTTGTTGTTTAATTCTTTCAGGTGTTTGAAGAAGGAAGTGAGAGATAGCTGGAGCATGCAATCAGGGACATCATCAAAAAATCTTCCCCAATATCAATTGGAGATCATTGACTCCAACAGGCATGGACTGATATCTGGATGAAGAAAGTGGGTTCATAGAGTGGATCATTTGTACCGCTTTGTTGTTGGGGTTGGGTAAGGATTGGGTAGGAAGTTGAGGAGGTCGAAACGGTGGAGGTAAATGCAATGGTGGCATTAGCTTACTCAGATAAGGTAATGATGGTTGTGGCATTGGGTAAGGTGCATATGTAGGTGGGTATGACTGCATAGGTGCAGGACAGGAATGATGTGAATGGTTTGGCCCTCTCCATCCTTGTTGCCAAGGTTGGGAGGTTTGTCCATAATGATATTGGTTCCCATGCTACCAATGTTGAGAGTGACTAGTGTTAGGATAGGAATATGGATGTGCATTATAACCAAAAACATGCTATGGAAGTTTAGGAGCCATACTTGCACTTACCTGAGGCCAGTTTCTTCGTGCTCTAATAACATGCAATGATTCGGTTTCAGGTTGCTCTCCTTCAAATATAAATTTCAGCCCAAGTATGAAGGGACATTTTTCCATGGCATGGTTCTCCATATAAACTACACAATTATTATTTCCTTTAATATCAAGAGGACATTCTCTTAAAAGATACTTTTTCCTACATTTTGGACAAAATATAGGCAATGACTCTTGTTCCTCTACAAGGTTTTACTGAAATTTTAAAGGGTCTATTTGTTTGCTAATAGTATTCATTATTTCAATTTTCCTATTGTCTACGTTTTTCCCCAATCCAATAATCATAGCATCAGTAGATTTATTTTTCTTATTTCTATTTTGAATTCCTTTACCGGATCTATATTGGTTCCTCAAGAATTTCCTGCACAAGTCACAGATTTGATCAAAAGATTTATGAGCAATATCCCCTTGTCCTAACAGATTTAGATTATTCCTAGCATCATCAATAAGCCCACGTAAGAACAAGGTTCTAATGGTACTTAGATCAAATTTTTGTTTTGAACTCTGGGGGATGTACAAGAATCTCTCTAAGTAGTCCTCTAGAGTCTCATAATCATTTTTCACAATAGTAAAGATCTCATCTTGAATATCTCTAGTTTTACAATATTCTTGATATTTTGACAAGAACACTCTCTTCATCTATTTCGAATAAGCTATAGTGTTTCCTCGTAGTCCCATGAACCAACGGAGTGTTGCGTCGTTGAGAGTTGTAGGAAACAACTTTAGGAAAAAACTTTAACTTCTAAGCATCAGATGAATAATCATAAATTCTACCTAAAATATCAAACTCAAATAAGAAAGAGTCTTGGTCTTCATGTACCTTACCATAGAAATGATGAAGAGATGATGATGGAAGATTTCTCATTTGTACTTGTATATCATGATCCACAATTGAAAATCCAAAAGTGGATTGTTCTTCATTTACCTTATTTTCACTAGTTCCTTCTGCATGGTCTTTGTGATCTGTCATTGTTGCTCCTCTAAGTGAACCGCTCTCAACAAGCTGAGAAGGATAATGATGGGTTCTAATAGTCATCTTCTTCCCCTTTTTGATTTGTGTCACACTTGGACTGCTACTACCAAAGTTCAAGTAAATTGTTCCTGCGGGATGAGTCTAGGTCTATTTGGACTTTGTGCTTACAAAAGAAGGCCCAATATGGGATTTGATTTCAGATTTATCAGTATTTCCTCAACCCTTTGTGGGCTTTGGACCCCTACCTCTGTTAGGCATTCATTTCAAAAAAATGACAAAAAAATATTCCAATAAAATGTTGCAACTCAAAAATAACTCAACACCTTTAATTCCTTCAAATAATAGAAGAACACTCCAGAAAACAAATAATAGCAAACTTACCCCTATTGCAGAAAATAGAAAATTCTTACCAATTCAAATCGCCTCCCTGGCAACATCGCCAAAATTTTGGGTACAGGAATTTCACTTAAGCAAGCTCCTCTGTCACTTAATTGTCAACCCAGGGGTTTTGTAAACTTAGAGACGAAGCACACATAATGCTAGAACTGGTATCAAATTTTCTTATTTATATTCCTACTTCTCAATTGAAATATTGCAAAATCAAATAGAAAACTCACAAAGGGCAACTAACACCAAAGTAATTCTAGTGTTGGAATGTAAAAGAAGGAATTTTCAAAAAAATCAAATAAAGGAACTTTCACACTAATGTAAACAATATTAACTACTGAAGTAAAACACTATGTTTATCCTCAGTATAGGTGGTGGCAGTTTAACAAGTGGGCCTTTGAAAAGATATGCCTTCTAAATGATTTTCCTTTTCACACTAAGTGGTCGTTCCTATACTCTTGTAATATGCTTGCACTAGTACAGATACAAAACTTATGTGAGAGGTATACTTTACAATTATACTAAATACTTATGTCTTCTTGTAGGGGCTCTAAGCCTCAAGGCTTGGAGCACTCTGTTCCTGTGACAAGACACTAGATCTTGTACTAAAACAGAGCTTCCTACACCTAGTATTCCAATTTACTTTTGGCAAAAATAAAAGGGCGTGTTAGCTATAAAAATAATTGCAAATGCAAGAAAAATCTCAAATAACTTGCACATGAAAAGGAATTCTTCAATTATCTGAATCTCACAAATAGAAATAAAATTTTAAGATGAAAACAATCTTCAAAAGTTAAAGTAGACCTTCTTCGGTCAAATGGTTTTGCATGCAATTAAATCTAACTCAAAACAAGTTCACTATAATATTTCAAATTACGTTTAATCCTTTTCCTTAAATTGTGAGGTACAGACATAAATTAATATATTGCAACAACGCTCTTTTCTAGCTCATGAAGTCATATTTAATCTTTAGAAGTTTAACTTTTGATATCAGAAATGCTTCCTTCTGATGATGAACTCTTACTTTTCATAAATAGGTTAAATCATATAAAGGAAAAAGAATGAAACACTTGCTGTAAATGAACTAGCAAACTAGAATGCAAAATCCTACATGCACTGGTGCAAGAATAATGTTATTTGCACAATCCAAGAAAAAGAAAACCAGAAAGGAAATTACAAAAATTAAAGTAATTCAAGTTGAATTTCAAACAACGGATCCGTTCACACTTTGACTGTTTAACGAAATAAATCATAATCCATAAGCAAGAACGGAATTAATATTTAAACCATGCTTCTGAAAATAAACAAAGTTAACACACACCTTTAAGATAATGAAAGCAAGAGGGTAAACAAGCTGGTTTAGCTAGGCCCTAGCCAACCAACTCATTTCCCATTTTAGGAAACGAAAATATTCAGCACGTTAATAATTCATCAATGAAGGATTAAAACACAGAGTAAGAAAATCATGGTGCACCTCCTTGTATTAATTCCAATCAGAAAATATACATTATGAGTTCAAGTCTAGCTCAGAACGAGGGCGGCAACGATATTACAAATTAACCAAAAATTACAATTGCATTATTATCCCTACCGCTAACCTAGTTCTATCTGAGATATATACTTTATACAACCCTTTGGCCTATGGCCATAATCGAAAGTTACATAGTCATTCCAAATCAAGCCTTTCGGCTAAAATGAAATAACCAACAAAATTACAAAAATAATCTAGTGGCTATAATAAAATGCGAACTAATCGTTGGCCGTAGACCTTATCCTCATCCATATCCCTAACTATCCTCCACTTTATTTCAACTCTGCATGACCGCAACCAAATTGGACGACATGGACCAGGATGCCCACGTGAAGTGATCGAGATGCTGTGGAGATCACAGAATGAATAGTTGTCGGTAGTACAAGAATGTACCTGCACTAGATCAAGCTAGTACAATGATTAATACTTTAGCTTATCAAATACTTTAGGAAACTAAATATAAGTTACAAGAAATATTAAAGGCATCAAATCCATTTAAAATGATTAATTAATAACCTAATAAACCTTAAACATGAAATATGAATCTTATATAGGAATAGACAGTATTCTTGGACTAGTGTAGGAAAGAGGAGGTTTATGGAGATCAACAAAGGTTAATGATTGTGGTTTTGTAATAGGAAGGGGGTAAAAATAGACCATTTCATCCTACCAATAGTAACAGTTGGAAGAAACAGATAGGAAGATAGGAATGCAATGGATATGGACACATGGACTAAAATGGTTAGGGGATAGAAGGTGCGAGAAAAGGGAATGACCGTTGGTAAGATGACATATGAGTGAAGTAAGGTAAGTAGATTTCGGGGGGGGGGGGGGGGGTGTGTGAAGCGAGGAGAGGGTGACACGTTGTTGTTACAAGCATTTTGTCACTGTCCTTGTACTACCCGTTTCTTGATCCTGGAGGACCTCTATAGTGAACCCTAAATGCTTTCCCTTCATGAATAAACTCCCATTATGTCCCTCTTCATGAGTAGAACAATTCCCTTTTGCACCATCTTCCCAAAATCTTCTATTTTTCCCAGTTTACAAGACCGGTGCTAATGGCCTTTATCCTCCTCACACCGATATGCAGGGATTAACACTATCCCTTGATCCAACCGAAGCGATTGAGATTTTTTCTAGTCACGTCAGTCCTCTTATGTAATTTTTTTAAAATAAAGAGCTGAAACTTCCAGCTCTAGAAGCTTCATAATGGAAGTCTAGTAAATGGTTTAGCCCGATGGGGTCGAGGATGTCAATTTGGACTCCTTTACCTATAATGATGGAACTACCTCAAGGGA
>APFE031002559.1:87441-119941 GCA_000404065.3 Pinus taeda | reverse complement strand
TCTCAGCAAAGTCCACCATTGATAAGATTGTGCCTAGCTAAAATACTTCGCAAGAAAGGTTAAATTCACCCACTTTCCATATAGACTTGTGCGAGTGTTTGATATATTTATAGATCTGGTTTTGAAACACCCCCATGAATAGTGAAATATGAATCTCATCCTCAACATAGTTTATCCTCTTAGGTTCCAAGGTTGAAGAAGATGGTTGATTTCCCACGACATACTCATAATGTTTCAATGTGACGGTGACATCTAACATCCCAGACTGGTTGGGATCAATAAGAAAGTTCCTATGGAAAAATTCCAGATCACAACATTCATTGCATATTCTCCTATATATACATATTTTCTTGTAATAAAACTCTTTTGGATCCCTTTTGCACAATATTGACGAAATAAAATCACACATTGTAGGAGGAGGAGGGTAGTTGTGACATTTTTTCTTGTAAAATTCCTGGAAAGTGTCATAATGAAGTTTAAATTCAACATGATATCAAAAATAGCATGTGTCATGGATTGTATTAGGCCTAATAAACCATGGCTTAAATTTTTGAAACATCCTTATGGATATCTTCACATGGTTATTGCTTTCCTAAAATTCCTCGAACAATGCAACTTCTGTGATTTCTACAATGTGCTCAGAATGTTCCACATAATTACCTTTAGCTATGTGATGTCGTATGACATGCTTTTTGTCTAGAATAACACGGGAATGTCTCTCCAAAAACTCTACTGAAAATTCTTTGATTCCTACTATAAGCCTGTCTTGGTAAGGTTTTCTGGTGATAAGATCCCAACAGGAAGATTCATCATTTTCATTCACTCGGACCCTAAATTTGTTATGCTTATGAAAGGTTTTTCTTGAGACATGGAGCAATTTTGACATTTTTTCCAACTTTTGTTGTCTTCATGTACTTGGTGCAACAATAGTAGTTGTAATTTCCATGTGCACAACTCTAACATCGGGTTTTCTTGATTTTCCAAACACAATGAATGCCTTTGATATATTTTTAGTGATATACATATGTGTCTTTTTTATTTTATCATGTTGAACACCCAAAATATTTGTGGCATGTTTTTGTTTCTTATGATTAATCAACCCATGTAGTATCTAATCTTGTACCAAAAATTAATGTTTCTCAAAATATTGTCGAATGATGTTATTCACCTGGTCTCTAATAGTGCGAGCAAGGATGGGATTCCCAAGGTCCTTATTGTGCTTGCATCCAAATTTTCTACAAATGATCCACCCCTTTCAGAGCCATTGCAAGTCCTTATTGTCCTGTCAACTTGAGAGGAAACAATTTTCTCTTCCAATGCTTTATCAACTTGATAGGGAAAATATTCCTCCCCATTGGTTGATCAGCTTGATAGGGAAAATATTCTGCCCCCATTGGTTGATTAGCTTGACATGGCACATGTTCTTACCATAGTGACAATTGATTAGCTTGATAGGTACATGTTCCTTTAGTGGTTGATTAGGTCCATAGGGAACATATTGATCGTCATCTAGTTGATCATCTTGGTGGGATACATGTTCTCCCTCATATGGTTGTTCAATTTCCATCCCTGCATAGTGAATTACAAAATATACTTAAAAGTAAAATGAATCATCATCATAAGACAAGTGAATAGAAAATCTACGCATTTTTATTTAAGAAATAATTATAGGTGGAAGGTCATGATATGATTTGATAGTAGGAAAATAGCTAGCAGAAGTTAACATGGATGAAGGGTTATAAGTTGAAACATGAAAAGAAAAGGTTTTTAATCTTAGGGAAAAATTGGTCGAAGAAGAGTGCACCAGTAAAGGTATTAGTCCCTATGTCAATGAAAAGGGTGATTCAGAATATAACGAAAGGTAAAATAATTCCTCCTCACTCAACAAAATTTAATTTGGAAACCCTAGGGTTCTAGTCACAAACCCTAGAGAAAAGTTGAATTAAAAATAAGTTGACAACTAGCAACTAGGTAGCAGAAGTTGACGTGGACTAAGGGTTACAAGTTGAAACATGGAAATATAATGGTTTCAATATTAGGAAAATATGGGTTAAAGAAGATTGCACCAGTAAAGGTATCAGCCCATGTGTCAAAAAAAAGGGTGATTCAGAATACAATGATAGGTAAAAGATGTTGAAAAATGTAACTAGGTTCAGTCTTCATAAAATATAATTTTAAAAATAATTTTTATTATTGTTACAATGACTTATTAAAGCGGGTTTCATGTTTGGGTCATCTTTTTATTAGTCAAAGTCCCCATTTATGACTCCTAGGAATAATAAAGAGTTAATAGAGTCATTATATATTTTACGAGACCCTTTCTTGGGCTCTCAAACGATGTAAAAAGAATTATTTTGGAATCAAAATAAATTATGTAACCTGCACACCAATTTGGCCTCAAGAAGATCAAGTCAGCCTCAAGGAAGGCAATTCAACCTCATTGAAAGCTTATTTCTACAAGGCAATTCGACTTCCTTTGAGCATCTCACTCTCTCAAGCATAGTTCAATCTTTGGAAGTTGGAAAGTGGAAGTTGGAAAGAAGTGTGAAGTTGAAGGAAGGGTCCCAAAGGGATGCAAGTTTCTTCTAGGTGAAAGAGAAGAATAAAGTTGAAATTTTGGTCCCTCTCTCTCTCTCTCACTCACTCTCTCTCTCTCTCTCTCTCTCTCTCTCTCTCTCTCTCTCTCTCATGTGAAGTAGTTTAGGAGATCAAAGTATTCTAGTCTAGGTTGAAGTTGTTGTTGATGCTAGAAGTTCCCAAGTAGAAGTTCTAGGGTCGAAGTGCTACTACTGCTAGGTAAGGTTGGATCGAAGAAGGAGAGATTGGCTTGGTGTGGAGGAGGTGTTTGTTTAGGGAGAAGAGTCTCAAAGAAAACTATTGAAGGAATATATTTTTGACTAGGTTTTCCCCTAGATAGGGGTTTTTCCCTAGAAGAGTGCCTACATCTTGTGTCTTGTGTTTTTGTAATCTTCATGCATGCATGATTTGGTAATTTCTTGATGAAAGATATTATAACAAACAAGTAAAAGAAGGCAACATTATTCACAAGTAATTTTCAAGAAATAGAAATCTAACCCTAATCCTACTAGCATTGATTTCTCAACATGGTATCAGACATAGAAAATTTTAGGGGCTAATATTTGCAGATGTGCTAATTTTCCATGATTTTTCCACAAAAACAATTAGCCAATTTCCATTTTTCATAAAAATGATTCGCTCAAATCTTACAATATAAAAATATTTTACATTAAAAATCACCAACATTGTATAGAGACTATACATAAAATTATTATAAATTTGAATAAGTTTACAAATATATCGATAAACATTTTATAATTTTCATATTAGGGACTAGTGATATTCACCAAAGTTTTTAAACTTCAAGATAATTTTCCATCCTTAAAATTTTCCCTGGTATCAGAGCTAAGGTCGAAGAAGATTGAATATCACTTTGTTGGCTTAAAGGAAATGATTACTCCCTCTATGATAAGAATGGGATTCACTTCTATAGGAATATGGATCAAGAATATTGTCTACTACTTATTCAACAAGGTAATAAGTCAAGGGTTCTTAGTTGCATTTATAGGATCTCTCAATGATGAAAATGCATGGATCATTGACAGTGGAGCATCAAGATATATGACGGGAGAAAGTAACCAACTTCAAACTCTATCAAAGGAACCGTTCTCTCATGTTGTGCAATTGGGAGACAACAAGAGCTATGTTTTTAGAGGCTTGGGATCAACATATTTGAAGATGGAGAATGGAGTAAAACTACATTTCAACAACATACTATATGTTCCAGGTTTAAAAAAGAATTTTCTTTCAATTTCTTACTTATAAGATAAAGGAGATAGAGTTGATTTTGTTGATGGAAATGTCTTGGTCTGGGGAAAATATTCTTGTATTG
The DNA here is from genome assembly GCA_000404065.3 of Pinus taeda. Taxonomy (NCBI): domain Eukaryota; kingdom Viridiplantae; phylum Streptophyta; class Pinopsida; order Pinales; family Pinaceae; genus Pinus; species Pinus taeda. The sequence continues at coordinate 116,031 of APFE031002559.1, read as the reverse complement.
ATAAAGCTTGAATCATTAGAGTTCATGAAGGAAATTTGTATAGATTCATTACACCACCTCTGCAAGCCCTAGTTCATATGGAAATATCTCCCATTGAGCTATGGCATAGAAGATATGGTCATTTTCCCTACAAAGTCATCCCTACTCTTAAACATCTTGTTAGGTCCCTGTAATACTAGTGTATTCCCCCATTATTATTGTCATTGTAGCCCTTATTCTTATTATTCACCCATGTTGTCCCCATATTGTTATTATTTTTCACCATAGAATCCCACTATTGTTATTGTCATGCCCTTACATTGTTATGGTTATGTTGACTCTGATTAAATTGTGACCCCTTAGACTCCTATTGATAGAAAGGATGTTTTTTCATTTGAATCATCCACGAATTGTTCAGTTTTGTAATGTAAAGGAGGATCCCCCCTCAAAGAGGCTAATTTTGAAGTCCTTGATCTATCTCTTCTTCTATTTTGTGAGTTGGTTGTATAATATTTGGTATCAGAGCCTTGGATTCTAGGGTTTCGCTGCTTCAAATAGGTCATTGTGTAATTTTAGCTATAACATTTTTTACACGAAGTTTTAGAAGCTAATATTAGAATCCATTTGAGTCAAAATCTTGATTAACCTCATGACTAAATTTCAGATCTTGTCCCACTATATTTTCGTAGATATGAACTGAGGAAGCTAGGGTTTTTGTAGGCTCCAGAATTCGATCTCAAATGGGTGACCTTGGGAAAATCGTCATAAATTTCTCTCCAAGAATTAGATTTAAATTTCATAAAAAGTGAAAAAAAGAGAACGGACTGTAGTTTGTTGGATATCGTTTTCAAGGGCAAAGGTCGAAACAATGACATGTGGCACTTCATACAAGTTCACTCTATTGAACTAATATATAATCAGGACATCGTGGGAGATTGGGAATAACTCTTTCTTTGAGAATCCAATCTCAATCAAACTTGTGGGGTTGTAAATCAGACTTAGAGGGATATGACATGGTGCAATTTAAAATCTTGAAGATTTGAAATTACATACATACATCAGATTCAATATCGAGCTCCTACAAAGAGAAAAAAAAGGGTGTGTAATTGTTTTTTAAAATTTGCGTAATTTTTGTTTGAGAAAGCAGTTGAAGTGATTCAAAGAGAATTTTGAAGTGTAAATATCATTAATTGATGACCCGAAGAAATATGGAAACATCTAGTAAGAAACCCTAAATATCTACTATGATGCATGAAGAAGAGGAAGAAATGCAACATGATATATCAAAGTTACGAGACCAAGCGCAACAAATTTCGCTCTCACAAAGTAACTGAAGCTAATATGGATGATTTAAATAATGGAATGGAATATAAGATGGATTGAATGGAAGCTAATATGGATGATATCAAAAAAAAAAACTTAAAGGAAACATGGAAGACTTGAAGATAGATTTAACAAAGTTGCTACAAGAAATGCTTCATAATGGTGAAAGGGTAGTAAAGGAAACTCATGATGACAACCAAAAAATGTTAATCATGATTTCATAGACTCTAACATTGGATTGAATACCCACCATGTTCTAAAGATTGATATGAGGAAGTTTAATGGCAAGGATATCATAACATGGATACTATAGATGGAGCAATATTTCGATCTCCATAACGCGAAAAACAGACAAAATGTATGCATTACAACTTTATATTTGGAACCCAATCAACTTGTATGGTATCGATGGCTTTTCTCTCATAAAATAATTATAACTTGGTCAATTTGTATGAAGGAAATGATAGCACATCATGAGGATACAAATAGCACCACCTTCTTTAGCCAATTGATAAATCTCAAACAAAAGGGTTTAATGGTGGAGCACATTGAGGACTTCCAAAAATTGAATATAAGGGTAAAGGATATTACAAAGGAGCATAGGATTGATGTGTTCATAGGAGCTTTAAAGGATAGCATCCAACATGAGGTTCACCTTTGGGAGCCTGATTCATTGGAGAAGGCATTCAGGTTAGCAAGAAAAATTGAAAGAAAAATTATGGCAACAAGGAAGCCTACCACTCAAAACTATAAAGATGGAAGTGTTGCTGCCCTATCCTTCCACAAATTACAAGGTTGACACCAAAATAATTGGAAGAAAAAAGAGAAAAACGGCTTTGTTAGAGTTGTGATAGAAAATACACTAAAGGTCATAATTGTGCTAAGAAGAAATTATTTTTCATAGATTGCGAAGAGAAGGAAGAAAGGAACAAGAAACTTTAAAAGAAGAGGATATACACTAGGAACAAATTCTAGAGAAGGAAAAAATGTATCCGACCATATCTTGTAATGCATTGGAAAGAATTATCAATCCTAAAACTCTAAAGGAAAAAGGACATATCAAGAAAAAAAAAGTAATAGTGTTGATTGATTTGGGTAGTACCCATAATTTTATTCATTGTAAGATAGCCAAGGAATTGAATTGCTTCCTATATCTAGCACTAGAGTGTCAAGTCATGTTTGCAAATGGAGGAACCATAAATTGCTCTGGAAAGTTTCATAATATTAAGCTATCGACGGGAGAATATGTATTGAATAGTCCAATTCTTTCCATTCCAATGGGTGGTGTTGATGTTGTACTAGCAGTCCAATGGCTACAATCTTTGGGCATGATAACTTTTAATTTTCAAGAACTTTTATTGGTTTTTTTTGGGAATGAAATGAATTTGAATCAAGGGGTATCATAGGGAAACTAGGAATGATAATTTTCTCTAATCACATGACAAAGCTTCTAAAGAAATAACAACAGGGCATAATTGCACAATTATGTTCACTAGAGGTTCCCACATCGAAATCATCTATTTCTCTAGATCTCCAAAAGTCCTTGGACAATACTTCCATGGTATTTGAGACTCCTAAAGGCCTCCCACCTATTCATGATCATGATCATGTTATTCATTTGATTCCAAGAAGTGTTCCTCCAAATATCAGGCCTTACAAATATCCTTATGCTCAAAAGAGACAAATCAAACGTATGGTTGCATAAATTTTAGAGGCTGGTATAATTCAACCTAGTGAAAGTTCTTTCACCACTCCATTAGTATTGGTGCACAAGAAGGATGGATCATGGCGCATGTGCCTGGATTATAGGGAACTCAAGAATTTCACTATTAAAGATAAATTTCCCTTTCCTATGATTGATGAATTATTGGATGAATTACATGGAAAAATTTACTTCACCGAGTTGGATATTTGTTCAAGATATCATTAAATTAGAGTGAATACTGAAGACATTCTGAAAACAACATTTAGAACTCATGAGGGTCATTATGAATTTTGACAAGGTGCTCAAACTATTGGAGGAGAAACAATTATATGCAAAAACCTCCAAATGTTTCTTTGGAGTACAAGAGGTGGAATATCTGGGTCATATTGTATTTCGTTAAGGTGTTAAGGTAGACCCTTAAGGAATGGAAAACCCCCACATCCATAAAGCATCTGTGATGATTTCTTAGGTTGACATGGTATTATCGCAAGTTTGTTAAGAATTATGGGAGAATAGTAACACCTCTAACAACATTACTGAAGAAAGATGCATTTTCTTCGACTCTAGAAGAAACGAAGGCATTTGAAAATATTAAAGAGGCAATGTTCGAAGAATCGGTATTATCTACGCCAAAATTCACAAAAACATTTATTGTGGAATGTGATGCCTCAGGAAATTGAACTTGTGTTGTTTTAATGTAAGAAGAAAGACTCATTTCTTTTGAAAGTTGTCCATTCAAAGGAAAGCATTTACACAAAGCTATTTATGAGAAGGAATTGTTGGCAATACTACATGCACTTAAGAAATGGCAACCTTACCTAATGGGAAGACACTTCAAGATAAAACAAATCATGATAGTCTTAAATACTTTTTAGAAAAAATATTATATTCATAAGAGTATCAAAAATGGGTCACAAATATGTTGGGTTATGACTTTGAAATCATCTACAAAAAAGGGAAGAAAAATGTTGTTGCAGATGCATTCTCAATATAGGACAAGGATGCTGAAGCATTTATTTATGCCATTTCTATTATCAAATTAGATTGGGTAAACGAAGCAAGGGATGAATGGAGAATGATGAAGAAGTGTGGGCAATCATTCAAAAGTTGTATCAAGATCCCAGTGCATCTTATACATTTAGCTGGAAAAATGATTTGTTATGGTACAAAGATCGCTTGTACCTCTGTAAGAAATCCCAACTCAAACAAAAGAATCTTATGGAATTACACACCTCTCCCTTATGAGGGCACTTAGGATTTTTAAAAACTTACCACAGAGTTAAGAAAGAATGTTTTGGGATGGCCTTAAATTTGATATTCAAAAGTTTGTGGCAGAATGTTTGGTTTTCCAACAAAATAAAGTTGAGGCAATTAAGACCCTGAGTCTATTACAACCTTTATCCATTCCAAGTAAAATTTGGGAGGAGGTTTCAATGGATTTATCATAGATTTAACCAAGTCTGAAGGAAAGAGTGTCATCATTGTGGTAGTTAATAGACTTACCAAGTATGCACACTTTTGTGCACTATCTCATCCATTTAAAGCTAGTACATTTGTTACTGCATTTATGGAAACAATTCAAAAGCTACATTCAAACCCAAATATTATTGTAAGCAACATAGATCCCATTATCACTAGAAATTTTTGAACGATATTATTTTCTTGTCAGGGTACTTAGTTAGCTCATAGCTCATTTTATCATCCTCAATCTGATGGGGAAACTGAGATAGTGAACAAATGTTTGGAAGGATATGTTCATTGCTTTGTATCTGATAAACAGACACAATGGGTCAAGTGGTTGCATCTGGCTAAATGGTGATATAACACTTCCTTCCATACTAAAGAAACAATGATCACATTTATGGCACTTTATGGATATCATCCACCATCCATCACATCATCTATAAGAGAAAATTATAAGGTTCAAGAAGTGGAATATCACATCAAGCACCAATAACAATTTCTCCAACTCTTAAAGGATAACCTCACTTTGGTGCATAATAGAATGAAACAACAGGCAGATCAACATCACAACGAAGAAGTTTTGATGCAAGTGACTAGGTATTTCTATGACTACAACCATACAAACAAATGTCCCTCAAACAAGCTAAGAAGGGTAATAAATTATCACCAAAGTATTATGGTTTGTACAAGGTGTTGCGAGAGATTGGTACTATGGCATACAAATTGGAGCTTCTTGCTTCTTCTCAAGTGCACCCAATTTTTCATGTTTCATGCTTAAAGAAGGTTATAGGTGACAAGCTCCCAGTTCAAACAATATTTCCAGAACTTGATGAGGACAGAAAAGTCATATTGGAACCTGAAGTAGTCACAGAAACAAGAACTCGACAGCTACGAAATCAATCAATTTCAGAGTATCTCATTAATTGGAAGAAATTATCCGCTGAGGATTCCACATGAGAGGATGAGAATTTTATACAGAAACATCCATAACTACTCAAGCATTGAGGAAAACACTTTTTTGAAGGATAGGGGCATGTAATGTCCCTATAATGCTAGTTTCTTCCCTCATTATTATTGTCATTGTAACCCTTGATTGTTATTGTTATGCCCATTTTGTCCGCATATTGTTATTATTGTGCCCCATAAAATCCCACTATTGTTATTGTTATTCCCTTGCATTATTATTTTTATGTTGACTCTAATTATATTGTGACCCCTTAGACTCCTATATATAGAAAGAATGTTTTTTCATTTGAATCATCCAAGAATTGTCCATTTGTGTAATGTAAAGGAGGTTGTCACCTCAAAGAGTATAATTTTGAAGTCGTTGATCTATCTCCTCTTCTATTTTGTGAGTTGGTTGCATAACACATCTAGTTCATGGCATCCCCAATATCAAAGAAGATCACGAAGGAGTTTTCAAGGGATGCTCCTTGGGAAAACATACAAGAAAACTATTTTCAAATAGTGAAACAAGGTATAAAAAAATATTAGACCTCATACATTCTGATGTGTGTGGACCCATCTATGACAAATCACTTGGATGTCATCTTTACTATGTAATGTTTATTGATGATCACTCTAGGAACACATGGCTCTATATTCTCAAGAAAAAGGATGAAGTATTTGAAAAATTCAAGGAGTTTAGATTTGAAGTGGAAACCCTAACCGAAAGAAAGATAAAAAATTTGCGATCTGACAATGGTGGGTAATACACTTCAAAATAACCAATTTCATATTGTGAAGAAGGAAGAATTAAGAGGGATTTTATTGTTCCCTACTATCCCGAACAAAATGGAGTGGACGAAAGAAGGAATAGGACAATTGAAGAAGGTGTACAAAAAATGCTACTTGATCAAGATTTACCAAAGTTTCTATGGGGAGAAGCAACAATGGCATCTGTATATATTCAAAATAAAAGTCATCATATAATTCTCGATAATATGATACCCAAGGAAGCATTCATAGGAAAGAAGAGAAGTTTGGACCATCTTTTAATATTGGGAGTCTTGCATATATCCATGTTCCAAAGGACATGTAAAAGAAGTTGGATTGTACCAGCATTAAAGGAATCATCGTTGGCTATAGTCTCTCCTCAAAGGCATATAAAATCTACATTAAGGAAGGGACACACATTGAATTACGTACAGATGTTATATGTGATGAGAATCAAGCCTACAAAAATTTGAAGGATATTCCTATTTATTCTGATGACGAAGATCTACCCATATTTGAAGAAGAATTACAATCGAAAAACCCTTCTATAATTCAAGAGGAAGAAGAAGGAAAGCCTATTCAAGTTGTTTTCATACCGAGCACAAGGTGTTGTAAACTAAAATCCCCCCTACAGACAAAGGTGATCTATCTAGCCCAATGAGTGGGTCTAGAAACAAACTAAGCTAACTAACATACACATTCCTAGCTTATGTTTAAAAAATCCAATGAGAGAGTGACCTACCTCACTCTGATGCTAATCACTCAATCCTTCAGAGATGACTTTGATTCCTTTGCTTCTAGGCTCGCTCCATACTTTTTCTTCACATCTGAGTACCTACAAGAAAGATCAAAGAGAAACACAAGGTACAAGAGCATATATGGCATACATCAAACATAAACTAATTAATAGATCAAGGAGTATTAAGCTAGCATAAACATTTACATAATTATTGAAAGTGAACATCAGATATGTATATATTAATAAGCTAAAAAGGGAAGCATACAACCTATGCCTTGAGGTTGGAGACCTCCTTTTGTTGGATGTCCAAGTCCAAGAAAAGACTCTTCAAGCATTCCTTCTCCAAGCTAGAATAGGCAACATTTAGGCATCATATCAGTATAGGAATGCAAGCAATCAATGACCAACCATTTGGGGATGGAAGGGAGTTGATTTATAGGAAGGAAGAGGGAGTTACGGATGATGAGCACTAGTATTGCAACAAGGATGTTGCAACTCTTGGGGCTATCGACTTTACTTCATCAACCCAGGGTGCGTTCAAACTTGGAGGTGAGTGTGTGTATAAACAAATAGATGTAATTGGTCTACTCTTTGTCACTGTTGAGCTAGGGCGATAGATGATCTAGGTGGTTATTATGGCCACCTGCCAAGTCCACTTGGACCCCCACCATTATTTCTTTCAGCTTTTCAGTTCCCTAAATTGTAGCACAATTTACTATTTTTAGTAGTTTTTCGGGTCTTGAACTTCCAGAGCCGTTTTGAGGCCCTAAACAACGTTTTTTGGGAAACCTGGCAGCAACATGTGTCCATGGACTAATATTTCTCTTCCCAAAGTTGTAGTTCTCAGATAGATATTTCTAACGAGATATTGTGCACGTCAAACGAAGATCGTATGCCAAAGTTATGACCCCGGGAAGTTGATGTACCAATTTACACAAATGGGGCCCACAATTTGGCATTTCATCTTCTAGGGTTAGGTTTTTGGATGTTTAGGGTTTTCCATTATTTCTCAATAATAAATAGGCCTTTGAACCTCATTATAACACGGTTCAGAGGCATGTAGCTGCCACATCTCTTCTAAGAGATAAGCTACCATTGCCCTAGTTGTTTATTTCCATTTTTTGTTTGTAAGCATATCTCAGTATTTTACATTAATGGAATGAAGTATTATTTCTGTTGTGTCTTTGTGTTTATGGTTATCTCTATGATTTGTTGCATTCCTGTTTAAATCCAGATCAGTGGTATCAGAGGGGTCTGTTTTTTCTTTGTTTTTCTTTGCATATCCCCAACGAGGTTGGGATATAAGGAGTTAGGGCTTGAACTGGTCAAACCTTTACAAGACCAGCCTCGTAAATCCTGACAACCTCCAATGGCAAATGAAAATAAAGATGAGGGGGTAGGAGATCCTATCAAATTCTTACTCGAAGAAGCCCTTGAGCGACAAAGGAATGCGATGATGGAAAACTTTGCCTAGATCCTTCAACGGCTACCCAGGGGCGACGCATTGACTTCCAACAGCTACTCTGGAAATGCCACACCTTTTAAGGTACAAGTTAATTTTGAAATCCCCATATTTGAGGGTTAGATACATGTAAATGCCATCGATAAATGGTTAAATCTGCTAGAGGGTTATTTTTCTGTTCATGATTTTTCCAGTCGGGAAAATATTATTTTCACTCTTCTCAAAGCAGCCCCCCACGTCAAGGACTGGTGGGAAACCTACTGCGAGTAGAAGGATGAAAGTACTGGATCACTATTTTCATCTGCACCCACTTGGAATTCATTCTGGGATGCCAACAAGGAGTAGTACTACCCTGTCAGAAGCTATGAGGACCAATACATAAAGTGGACCACACTGCGGCAGGGAAGGGACCAAGACGTGTTGGAGTTTACCAATATTTTCCATACCCTTCGCACAAAGTTGGGTATCAAGGATTCAGAGCAGCATTTGGTACTCAAATATTGTGGTTGCTTGCACAAGTACATCTAGGAAGAAATATAATTCCTGAACATCTTCTCGCTTGGAACATCATATCGATATGCTATCAAGGTCGAGCAAAATTTTAAACAGAAGAAGTAAGACTTTTGATATATGAATTTGAAGCAAGGGAAAGGTTCCCCCAAACCGCAAAACAAAGGGCAAAGCCAAGGCAGGGCGGCCCAAGACAACCCGCCAAAGCTACAAGAAAAGAACAGCGCCATGAAGCTGAAAAGGACACGGGAAAATGGTGTGAGTTCCATAAGAGCTGCACTCACAATACAAGTGAGTGTTGGGACAAGCAGCCACTGGTGGCTAAGCTAAAGGTTTCAGAATTAGATGCATGTTCCAACTCTGAGTCAGAACCCAACAAGGGGAATGACAAAGGGAAGCAGATTATTGATGTGGATCCCAACGCCACCATTGCCACCATGAAGATCCAGAAGGAAGAACCCGAAGATCCAGAGGAGGAGGAGCATGTCTTCCACTCCCAGATGTGGGTAAAGGGGTCCCCACTACAGTTCATTATTGACAGCAGGAGCCAAATAACCTCATTTCGGAAGAGTTCGTGAAGCATTTGGGCTTACTAACCATAGTACATCCACAATTGTACACCATCGAGTGGCTTCACCAAGGAAGGGATCTTCGCGTGAGCCATGTGTCGCCTTCCATACGACATCAAGCCCTTCACGGATGATGTATTGTGTGACATTGCTCCCCTTGAAGTTTGTGATGTATTATTAGGACAACCATACTTGTGGAAGTGACATGTTGTGTATGAATCAAGACCTCGTGTTGTTATTGTTACTTTGGGAAATAAGTTGTACAAGAGACAGGGGGTAGCACCGCCTACCACCATCTCTTTGGCTACTGCAAAAAAATGCAGTAAGCTCATTTCCAAAACTAGGAAATTTGTTTTCCTAAAGATATGCCCTCAATGAAAGAAGAATACAGTGGCCACCACCTCCAGACCGGGCCCCTCCGCATGAGAACTACAGATGGACAAGGTCGTGGGGGAGTACGAGGACATCTTCAACTCCCCCGCAAGGGTTCTTCTACACTGTTAGGTCAAGCACTCCATTGATCTAAACCCAAGTGCATCACTGCGCAATGGACCAATCTATCAGCACTTTGCTGTGGAGAACAATGAAATCAAGAGGCAGATTCAGGAGCTGTCGCAGAAAGGTCACATTCATCTAAGTTCATCATCCTATGGGAGCCCAATTGTGTTGGTACAGAAGAAGGATGGGACTTGGAGACTTTGTATTGACTATCGGGTGCTGAACAGGATCATTGTCTGTAATAGGTACCTGATCCCATGGATCAATAGACCACTAGGGTTTCTCAAACCATCCTTCTATTAACTAGAATAAGTCTAATTACCAATTTGGAGAAGGGAAATTTACCCTAATTGGAAGAAAATAAATGTTGTCTATTATATGAAGGAAAGACTAAAAGAAATGCTTACAAGTCAATGTGAAATCCTTAATATACTTGCTATTCTACTTTTCTTACGGAAGAACCCTATTTTAACACATGTAAGGTTTTAACTAGTCTAAGCATGAAATATTATCTAAAGAGTGCTAATCGTTGCGTGCAAGAACAAATGTGAAAGAACTCTTTTTATTTTTATCTTTTTTCTTGAGAAATACAAATGCTAATCTTGCTTGGTTCTTTGGCAGGAGAGACAGTGTGAAGGAAAAGGTCAAAAATGGTTTAGATTACTTGAAGGGCAAGTAGGGACCTAATCCAGGATTTTAGTGATGAAGTTTCTCAATTCGCGCTCAAAACCGGCCACTACAGGCTTTCCTATGGGATGTCTACAGGAAGTACTAATTCACCTACAGGATCCCATGTTTTACTACAGGAATAATCCAAAAGCTTAGGGAGTGGTCTAGAAGGTGGGGTGGAGCTTGGAAAAGGTGAACAATGAGGGAATAAGGCAGGGGAGTGATAGGAACTTGCTTAGAACTCAAGCCAAATGTTTAAGATTGTTGGATTTGCTCAACAAAGATAGCTAGTTTTCCTCATAAGACAAGAATTTAAATTGAGACCTTAGTGACTTTTGGTAATCACGGGTGGATATGGCTTGGCTGAGGCTGATGAGATGAGGTCTCCCTGCAATTTATAATCTCCTGCAATCAACAAACATCATTCTTGGAATTCATATATAAACTCCTCAAAAACAAGAAAGGTGTATTCAAGTAAAAGAAAGCATAGTTATCACCATTTACTTTGCTAAGTTCATGCAAGGAAATGCTTGGAAACAATATGAAAGCGAGATGATATCAGTGAAAAAATTAAGAGATCAGAAACTACCAACTACAACTTATCTAAGAAACTACAAGATAATGACCTAATTAGCAAGAAAAAACTAAATTACACAAAAAGCTAAAATTATGTCTTTTTGGGCGGCATGAGAACTGTTCCTCAAATCAGGATCCCTTAAAGGGAGAAATGAGGTGAAAACCACTTGTTGTCAACCTTTTTTGGAATATATTATTATCACTACAATGCTACTCTCAGAACTATTCAAAAATGGAAGCAAACTAATCAAATATACCAATACTTGCAAATTAACAATACCAAAATCAATTTAACAACTAACTATGAAGCTAACCTAAGGATACATATAAAACAAGAGGAACCTCTATTGTTAGATCAAGGGAATGTTGCTCATTTTCATTAAAGAAATTAGAAATACATAAGAGTGCTTGGTTACAATGCTTCAACTCGAAAATTGCTTTTCTATCTTGAAAAAAAATATATGAATCCTAATGAGGCCCTAGGCCTCTTAATTTATACAACTGAAGTTACCAACAACTTTGTTATGCTCTTAACGTGTAAAAAGGTACCCAAATACAGAACATGTGAAGAAAGATACCCTAAACATAGAACAACAAATATTTTATTATTCAGAAAGTAATGTTCACTGGCCTCTTCGAGGGAGCAACCTCCAATAGAGCAGAGCTCAATTCAAAAATAAGACACGATGCTCCTCGCAGGGAGTCTCTATCCTTTATATATGACTCATACATGCAATACCATGTATCAATACCATGGGTTTTATTAATACCATCTATATAATACTAGGCCCATTTGCAGCTAACTGTGGTCCCATCATTGATAGCGGGTTAACCACTTACAATTATTAATATGGGATTTATTGACTATTTATTATGACATGGTCCCACTACATAAATAAGGGGGTTAGGGTGGGACCCTAACATTCCCTCCCCCTTAAGAATAGCCTTGTCCTCAAGGCTGAAACTGCGGAAACTACTGAAGAATAATGGCTGGTTCCCAAGTTGCATCTTCCAGAGAGGTGTCTTTCCACTTGACGAGGACTTCCCTAATCACTCGGCCACGCAGGGGCCGTTCTCGTGCGTCCAGGACCTATTCAGGTTGGAGCTAGATTGACCCTTCCTCGTCCAATTCAGGTAGATTGGTTTGAATTCTGAAATTGTTCCCAATCACTTTCTTGAGGCATGAGACATGGAAAACTGGATGGAATTTTGCAGTAGGCGGAAAAGCCAGCTTGTATGCTACTTCTCCAATGCGCTGAAGTACTTGATATGGTCCGTAGAATTTTGGAGATAGTTTCTAAAAACCATTATCTTTGACTGATGTTTGCTTATATGGTTGCAGCCTCAAAAATACCTGATCCCCTTCTTGAAATTGGCGCTCTGAGCGATGCTGGTCTACCTGTTGCTTCATGTGGTTTTGAGCTTGATGAAGATTCTCTCTAAAATGGGCGAGCATGGTTGAATGGTTCTGTAGGAGTTGATCCACTGCTTGTACCTTTGAGCATCCCTTGATATAAGAAGAAGGGGAAGGAGGGAGTTGACCATATACTGCTTCATAGGGAGTCATTTTGGTGGTGGCATGATAGTTGGTGTTATACCACCATTTAGCGAGAGGTAACCACTGTACCCAAAGATGTTGTTTTTCTGAAGTGAAACACCTAAGGTAGGTTTCCAGACATTTGTTGACAGCTTCAGTTTGACCATCTATTTGTGGATGATAGGAAGTGTTGAGTTTTAGTTGGGTGCCTTGTAGCTTGAAGAGTTCCTGCCAAAAATTACTGGTGAAGATTGGGTCACGATCAGACACAATAAAAGTGGGCATGCCATGAAATTTGAAGATCTGATCCATGAAAGATTGAGCAACCAAATTCGGTGTAAACAAGTGGGGTAGGGCGCAGAAATGAGCATACTTCGAAAGTCTGTCCACAACCACCATGATGACTGACTTGTTTCCTGACTTTGGAAAACCTGTAATGAAATACATAGAAACCTCCGTCCATATTGATGCCGGGATGGGCAACGGTTGTAATGTGCCTGGTGCTTTGACGGTCTCCCCTTTGTGGTGTTGACAGACATTGCATTTTTCTACAAAAGTAAGGATGTCCTTTTTCATGCCTGTCCAAAAAATTGATCTTCTGGTGCGAGCATACATCTTCTAAAAGCCTGAATGTCCTGCAATGGGGGATGAGTGCAATTCTGCCAAAATGCGACTTTTGAGGGTGGATGTTGGTGATATTACGACTCTGTCCCTGTAGCGAATAATTTCATTCTGCCACGAGTATCCCTTGGTGGGAATTGGATCTGCCTGCAATTGAGAAATGAGTTGGGAGAGCTCGGGATGTGAAAACCATTCACTGCGAGCCTCTTCAATCCATTCTGGAATGGGAAGGGAAATTGCTAGCAGGGTACTTTCCTCCTCAAATTGGTGCGATAATGCGTCTACTACACTATTTTCTTGCCCTTTTTTGTAAATGATCTCATAATCATATCCCAGCATTTTGGCGAGCCATTTATTTTGTTGTGGGGAGGATAGGCATTGCTCCAAAAAATATTTAAGACTGTGATGATCTGTGTGGATTTGGAAACGTCACCCCAGTAAGTAAGGTCGCCAGGTCTCTAATGCATGTAAGATGGCCATCATTTCCTTCTCATAGGTAGATTGACCCAGATTCTTCCCACTTAGTTGTTGGCTTGTGAAGGCCAACTGTCACGCGAAATGAGTCGATCTTGCGGACAAGATAGACCTTCCTAGAATCTAATGAAGACCTAATGACAAACAAACCAACCTGTCATGCGGAAAGAGTTAATCTTGTGGACAAAACCAACCTCCCTAGAAGCCTAAGACTTTCTAGTGACAAACAAGACAATTAAGAGCAATCCTTCTCTAAACATGCATTATCATACGAGAAACCAAGTATTTTAGATCCTACCTGTAGTCCAACACTGTTGTACTAGTCTAGCCTCATCGATCCAGATGAGCTCCTCCTTCACTTCGAAACCTGCATACACTAACAATCAAACGATTACATAATACCTGAATATCTCATAAAACAAAACATATTCAACATATAGACCAAGGAGTATATGAAGCAATTCATTAATAACAAATCATTGAGAAGAATGGACTTATTTGTATTAATAGGAAACAAAAGAAACCATTACAACCTGAGCCTTGGTGTTGTGCAAGTTCCTCCCAGGGTCCAGCAAGAGTTTTCCTTTACTTTGATAAGCTCACCCACTTCCAAATGAAACAAGAAAGGATGGTAATCTCTCCTCACAAGCTTCTACAAGGAAGTCCTAATTCCAGCAGCATCTACCCTTTGGAATGTTCAGCTTTCAACCTCCCCTCCTTTGGCCCAATGCCTGTATTTATAGTGTTCTAGAGGAAGCTATTCAGTTCCAACATCAATGGGATACTCCCTCTTTTGGATGGGGTAGCTCCTCTCTTGATGGGATAAGTTCCTCTATCATAGGGATGCATGAACCATCTGGAGGCGCTCAATACACGTCAAACACTCTTCTAGAAGGCTGTAGAAGTGACCACAAGTAACTTTTTAAGATGAAACTCGCGCCTTTTGACCTTTACACGAGTACGCACCCATCCCTTGACTTACAGAGCGTACAAGTATGCAGGTACAATGAGTTTGGAATGCGTACACGCAGGCAAGGTAGAGAGAACCTGCGTTCCCAGAGATAAACATGATTTTTAATGACTTTCTCTCTTTTTTGAAGTTTGACATGGAGAGCAGAGGTATAAGGCTTGACAAGGAGGATAATATGACTATTGATGGAGCCATATTAACTGCAGATAGTCATGGTGACAAATTTTAGTGTAACACACCCCACCTACTCTTGATATTTACGCAGATTTGGCTTGTAAGCCTGTTGGTTGTCACGTGGATTCGTTCGCTCAACCTCCGCCCCCGCATTCTGTTGATCCTCCGGATTTTATTGTCTCATGTTCTTCCATTCCGGACTCCTCACCTACTGTGAATAGGGATCAAGTTGTTGACAGAGTTGGTGTTATGCAACCAACCTGCATCATCATTCATGATGAGTGTGTGTGTGCATTTAAAGAAGAACCCATGGTGAAGGACAAATCTGTTGCAAAGCATTTTGTCACTATCCCTGTACTCCTCATTCATTGATCCTGGAGGACCTCTATAGTGACCCTCATGTGTTTTCCTATCTTGAAGAACATGTCTTTACATCACCCTTCATCTGGAGAACATTTCCCTCTTACATCATTTCCAAAGAATATTCCTTAAAACTCAGTTTAAGGCCAATGCTATCCCTTAGTTTCTTCCCCATACCGATCTACAGAGTTTAACATTGAGCCTAGCACCGATCAACTTTGGTATCCATCCATTACCCGCACCGATCCTCTTTTGGATTTTTTTTAAAAATGGAGTCAAAGCTTCCAGGTCCAAAAGCTTCGTGAACGGAAGTCTGCTAAATGATTAGTCAAGATCGATCCAAGAGAGAATGTTTGGGCTCCTTTCCCCTATTAAAATGGAACAAACCAAAAGGGATAAGATCTCCCCCATCATAACAGGATCCATGTCCCCTCTCTCAAGCTATATAAACTTCTACTTTTCTAACCTCAGCTAGCTAATGAAAGGGATGGGCTAACCTGCAGAATCTTGATAGCCAAAAAAACTCTTGATAGATTTAGCCTTTTAGTTTGCGCTTGTAAAGGGAGAATAAGTTTTCAGTTTGTTTGGTTTGGAGGAAAGAGGAAGAAGCTTTGAACTTTCGTTGTTTGAGGTGAATCGAGGGGCTAATAGTGGTGTTGGAACCCAGACACGTTGAAGGAAACCTGAAATGCTAAGGTGAAGGTTGTACTTTCGTTTTTGTCATAATAACACAACTGATATTTTGTTTCCTATATCAATTGCATATGCTATTTGGTAGCTTAAGACTCCTTAGCCTCTTAAGTAGGTTGAATCTATTATATGCTATCATGTGTGCTTTGGTTTCTTGTCTATTTGTTCCAGGTGCTTGATTGACATTAAGGAGCTTATCACTGGAGAAAAAACACAGGGACTACATCAAACAAGGATAAGAGATACAAGAGGTAGGATCTTATCCATTGTCAATCTAAGGGAACTTATGATAGATTGTCTTGTTTGTGGCTAAACCCTCTCCCCTGGGCTAGAGGGATTGTCTCTGTCCGCAGAGAGAATCTTCCTACTCAACAAATTGGCAACCATACTGGGGAGCCATCCCCCTCTTTGGATTGTTTTTCATTTCATGATTTGTGACAATTTTTCTCGTATCACTCTTTCTCTTTTGTAATCTGTACTTTGCATCATATACTACTTTGATTCTTGAATTTAGAGTGACAGGTCTGGTTTTGGTTTATGATTTTTTTTTTTTTTTTCTTTGAATGCCTCAAACAATGTTGTTATCTTGCTAACAGTAGCACTGACCAACACGAGTTCCTATTAAATAGTCACGCCACAAACCCTTCTGGCGCTTGTTTCTAGTTAGGCAGTCTCATCGATTCCTGTAGGTTAAAATCAGGGTTTCTCTTAAATCATTGCTAGTGTGTCTTGTCCTCGTAGATTTTGTTTCTTGGCTTGTTTGCCTTTATTCTCCCTAGCTAGAATGCTTTATTATAGAAATTTCACCTGTAGATTAAACTGATAATGCAATGTACTAAAGCAATATACTTAATATACTTCTACAATCAAACTTGTGGAAGATTAATCGATTTTGAGCAAGATCAAATAGAACACATATAATAGAGAATGAGAAATCAATCACACATGAACACAGAAGAATACTCTGGGGAAAGCATCAGCTAAAAACCCCAATCTCTGTAATATCATACAAGTGGAAAATAGTCTGGATTACAAAAAGAATCAGCTCACAAGCTATCCTGCTCTCTCTGCAATCCCTCTACTGCTCATAAACATTCAAAGGCTTCTCACATACCTTCTCCTCTTCCCTCCAA
Source organism: Pinus taeda (assembly GCA_000404065.3). Lineage (NCBI taxonomy): Eukaryota > Viridiplantae > Streptophyta > Pinopsida > Pinales > Pinaceae > Pinus > Pinus taeda. Next base: position 98,862 of record APFE031002559.1, on the reverse strand, counting down.
GCCTCTTATTTCCTTGCGCAGTTTTTCCTGGGGTCCAGCGCTTCCACAAGTGCGAATTCCCACCTCACACTGCTCACTTAGCTCAGAAATAACTGCACAAACCTAAAGGAGATAATTCCTTCTGCATGGATGAGTTTCCTATATACAAAAATTCCTCCAACTGATAGTACATTGTCCCTTCCTCTGATCTCAACTAGGTCTCTGACTGAACTGACGTGCATGAGTTATTTATGAGAGAATATCCAGTTATCTGGAGAGCAGCAGTTACATGCATGCAAGAATTAACTAAATAAACTCATAATTAATTCTACAAGCTGTTAGAACTAATCTAACTGGACTTGACTCAATTAACTGAGCCAACTAATTACAACTCAATATTACAACTCATCCTTATCTCTTTAACTGAAGGATAAATTCCTCAATCAATGGAGAAACTGTTGCATGTCCCCACATAGACTTCATGTTTGATTTTCTACAACTAATTAACTCAAGATGAATTAATTAATTATTTTACAAATAGCTGCTAAGATCAAATTCGAATTTTACTTCTCAATTTTAGTTAAGGGACTAACTAAAATTAGAATCCATCCCGAAATGCTATTTATAGCAATGCTATTTTTAGCACTTCTATTTTTAGCATTTCTTGTTTCCATTTTCAACATTTGTTAGCTTGATTTGTTTGCTTGATTGGTTTGAGATTGCATTACTTTCTTTTTTGAGTTTTTGGATGGTTTGCATTCCTAGGGCATCTAGGTCATTGTCCATTCGTTTTATTATATACTCATGAAGTCGAGTTGGTGATTTTTTGATTCATGCATTTCATGTTTTAGTCCTTGCATCTATATTGTTATGCTTTCAATTGAACAAGTGAAAAAGTTTTGTTTTCTCTTCTCTTGTTGAATGTCTCTTTTCTGAAGCATACATTACATTTATCAGTTTGTTTCAATTGAATCTTTGCATATTTGGTTTGAAAGGAGTTCTTTTATCGTGCTTTGCATATGATTGATCTTTGGTTGATTGAAAATTTTCATTGAAATGTTTATATGAAAGATTCATTTTAGCATTCCATTGAAGAAAATACATCATTCTAGTTTGTTTAATTGATATGTTGCATTAAGTAGCATCATTGAACGCTAGAATTACATCATCATGAGCATTTGAAATGAAATGAACTTCTTTTACTGTTAAAAGGACTAGTTGAAGTGCATCTGATAGGAAGAGTAGGAAGTGGAAAGAATTTTCATTATTTTTTCTTGAAAATCGAAGTAGTGAAGAGTCATCTTACTTTCAGTTGCTTGTTTGTTGCATTGATTGTTCTCTCTTATCTCAATTAGTGTAATCATGCATCAAAATGAAAGGATTTTGTCTCGTATAGTTGCACATAAGACTTTTTCCAGGTGACATCGATAAGGCCTAAAAATTGAGACTTAATTTCAAGATCAAACTTTAAAATATATTCAATTAACCTAAGGTGCATTTGAAACTAAATTCTTACATTTATAGGTCTAGGCTAGAGACGTGGTCCAGCGTCTTTAAACCTAGCAGTTGTCGTTCACTTCGACATTAGACAGCGCTAGTACGGACTTGTGATCCCCATACCGTCGCATATATAAAGGGATACCCCACCAGGTTTGCAATCCTTTATCCACAGGAAGTTGAGTGTGTTGCCTTGTAAATATGATAAACGAACAAAACATTTGGGGAGATTTCCTACTCATAATTTTCGGTTCGCCAAGAGGTATTCTGCAGTTCACGATTACCTAGTAATCCATTTTGCCTAGATTATCCTGAGTAGTCATTTTGGTATTTTTTACTCTTTAATTTTAAAAGATCGTCGAGCACTTGTCCTTTTGAGCTCGTTCAAAATGAAAGTGACTAGAGTCATCTTTTCCTTGTTCTTGACTCTTAAAACATGAAAAGGCATCAGCCTGTTTCAGTGTCTTAAATTTTTTTTCCCATGATCACATCACATTCCCAATAGTTTTATTCTAGACCACATCGTGAGAATATCCTTAATATATTTTAAAGAAGCCTTGAAATTAATATTTCTTCTCTTTTTGTTTGAGACAAAGTCATTGTGGCTGAACCGTCAGGTTTGCCTCATTCCTCTTCCTCTCCTCCATCTGGAAGGTCATTCAGAGAAGCTTTCCCTGAACTTGCACAGTCACTTGATGATCAAGGTGTTGAACTTGGGATTGTTCTGAGTATTCAACCTTTTTCATCTCATCCGCATTCGTCAGATATCGGATCACCTTACGAATCTAGCCTAGAATCCTTTGATAATCCTATCCAGACTCTCGAGATTTTGTAGGCTCCTAAAAGCCCGCAAAGATTGGTTGCTTATCCACCAAACCCTTTTGTGGTATCTCCTCAACATCCTTACAGTCCATATGATCAGCTTGGTGTTCCTTTGGAGTTGTCTCCTTGTTCATCTTCGGCTCATCACTAGTTGTTTTCTATGGATTCAGAAGGCGAAATCCCAGTCTCCTCTCTGAGTTAGTCGAAAGTTTCTGTCACTCACACTCCTCACGTGGGTGATGAGCAGGGATACGAGTTCCCTCTGGAAGGTTTCCCTTTTATGGGAAGAATCATGTCTCTCTCATATCTTGAGTTTAGTGAGCCCATATTGACGCATGGTTATACCTCTCTAGCTCAATTGGTTTTGAGCACTCCTAGTTCCTCGTCGTTGTACCAGAACCCCATCCGGTCTTCCGTCGCTATGCCTACATCAGGTCCATTCATTCAGAACATGACCTCTCGACCGATTGTACAAATGGAATTCACTTCAGTTACGATTCAACCTATCATTTCTTCTCAACCTATATTATCGTTTTGGCTGACTCTTCCGGTTCAACCGACAGTCTCAGGTCAAGTCTCAGTAAGTTCTTCTACCCCTCCAGTGAGTGGATAGGCTGTGCCATCACCTGGGGGGAAAGATCTTAATATTCCTCTTATGTTAGGCCAAACCAATGTTAGTGGATTACAAACTCACATGGTTGGAATGAATCAACTTTTTTACAGCGCTATTCCTAACCCTATTGATCCATCCAGGTCAAGAAACGTCCAATACCAGCAGCCATACATGGCTCAGGTTCTGTTCCAACTGGCTTATGTTCCATATGGTTCGCAAGCTATGGTAAATCTGCCTTACATTCCTCAAGTTGGGCCTTATGTTCAACCTGGCCAATTCACTGTGCCTGGTGGATATGGCCACATCCAATTCGGGAACATTCAATACCCTCAGGGTATCACCTCAGGAACTGTCTAGCAACCCTTGCAGCAGCAAGAGAAACCTTCACTACACCAAGGGTAAACATTCCAGTAGCAAGGGCAACTGCTAAAACCACAAGGGCAACCTTTGCAACATCCACAACAACCTTTGCAGTCACAAACTTAGTTTTCGTAGTAGACCTCTCAAAATTTGTCCTTGTAAGGCCAACCTTTACAGTAGCAAGGGAAACCTTTGCAGCCACAAGGTCAACATTTGCATCAGCAAAGCCAACCTTTGCAGTAGCCACAAGGTCAACCTTTACACCAGCAGGGCATATATGCATATCAGCAAGGTCAGCGTGTTTAGGGCCAAGGTAAACTTTTGCAAGGTCAAGGTCAACCCTTGCAATAGCAGGTGTTTGGTCAATTTAGTGTGTCCTAAATTGCTATATAAATTGTCAATCCGGGAGTCGTAAACTGCTGAAGTGAAGTGCACTATATATGCAAGATAACCGTTTTCTTATTTCTTTGTCATTTTTAGTTTTTGATTTGTTTTTGGATTTATCTTCTTTTTTATTCCCTAATGTGAGCTGGTAATTCTAATAATCAAGTATGGACAAAATTATTCAAGGTAATGGTGGCCTTTAAAGTAATTTCCAAACTTCAAAGTGTTCCAAAGGTTTTCAAACTTACAATGATGAAATCAAGATGTGCCTAGATTCTAATTAAACAAAATAGTGAACTAGTGACTATGAAACCCAGTATCCTTGCTGTTGTATAAAAAGGAAAAGACTGAACTCAAAGCAATTCAAAAACTGTAAGCAAAGTAGACTAAATCATATCAAATCAACTCATTTTTTACCCCTCACCATTCGACTCGCTCTAGCTATAGGAGGTAATCATAAACAAATTAAGTAATCTGATATCTAAATTGCATAAAATAAAACTAAGATCAAACTACACATTCATCCTACAATCCCTCGCCATTCGACTCGCTCTGGCTATAGGAGGTAACCGAGAATGATATGAGTAATCTAATCACTAACTTGCAAAAGTAAATAAACTAGTATCAAACTATGCATTCACACTCAATCCCTCACCATTCGACTCGCTCTGGCTATAGGAGGTAACTGAAAAATGATATGAATAGTCTAATATCTATCTTGCAGAAAAGTAAATGAACCAAGCAAAACTAAAGAAATAAACAGTGCTGGAATTAGAACTAAGAAAACAAATCAGCAGAAGGACAAGATAATTCCATCATGTCATTAGTCATCAAAAAGCTATATGCACTGCCCGGGCTTTCTATTAGAACCTGAAATGAAAACACTGATCAGTTGACAGTCAATTGAAAGCATAAAAAAAGCTATGGACAGCAAACATCATAAATACCATGAGCAATGTAATATATACAACAAACATCTATGGCATCAAGAGCGTAAAATGAAGAAAAACATGAAGCTATACAGTAACTACAGGACCTTGGTGTACAGGGGCCCTCTGCAACCTCGGTCAATCAGAAACCAATCACAGATTTGAACTCAAAATCAGTGTCTTCTCATATATTGCAATACAGTCATAAAATAAAGACTAAGTCTCAGCTCGATGGCTCGTAAAAACAGTCAAGATTACATATCATCAGCTAGCCTATACGCATACAAAGATGCTTTATTTATAGCAGGAAATACATAACTAATTCCTAAGATCTGCACTGGTAGACATACACGTAAAAGACCATATTCGGAAATCTAGCAGCATGGTAGCCGTGGGAAATAAATCCAAGGAGGGTGGTTTGTTGGATTCGGTTCACGGGCAGTCCCCAGGTGTTAGCACACCTCCTAAATCTCAGGATCTTGCCACACAATCCTCCTCGTGATGAAAAATAGAGTCCTGCCATCGCAAAACTCCTAGTGTTGACCACCATTTGACCGGCTTTGACCGCAGGCTTCTGTGAGTGATTCGGCTGAACCAAGGGGACACGTTCCATGTCCACATCATTTGTAGCTCGCCCATGTGGCCGAATTCTTTAGTAGACACCTGTAGCATAGACTTTAACAAAAGGTTGTGGAAACTGATTCTGGTTGTGGAAAGTGACAAGATTCCGCAGCTGACTGAGCAAAAATCTAAATCAAACAGCAGTCACAAGACATAGTTAGAAAACCATTTATATGCTCTTTTTAAACTAATATGCAATGATTTGATAGCTTGGAGGTTCAAGTAACTGGAGAAAAAGGCTAAAAAGGTATGTAGGGAAGATGTAAGTTTGGGACTCAACATACCCCCACTGTGAAGGTGTTGCATGTCCTCATGCAACCAAAATTTTAGTCATCTCCCTTTAGTCTATGTATTCTGAAGCCTCTGCTAGTACATCCAGTCCTCTCCTCTTCTTTCTTGGTGCTACCACCATCCTGGGTTTCCTTATCAAACCTCTGAACTTGAGATTGATTAATTCCCTGCTCAACTTTCTGCACTTCTTCTTTAGTTTCTTGTTCTTTTTCTACCACAGACCCATATGTAACATAGTATTATCATGAATAATTTTGTCCACTTTTCTTTACTCCTTTAATGACTCATTTTCTTGTTTAATGTGGCTGTTTAAAACCTCCAATTCAAACACTTCTTGTTTCAAAGATTGAACTTGTGCATCTTGTGTTATGTGAGGCAGAATGGATGGCGTGCTTGGGCTTGCAGCCGTCTTCTCTAAAGATTCGAGGTAACCATATACCTCTTGCTGTTTTGGATCAATTTCAGGTGTTTTCCTTGGGCTGGCTTCAAAGTCTTGTTGAGGAGGAGGACTGTCTTCTAGTTCTGGCCGAGAAGGGCTTACATCAACATCTGAAGGGCTGGCTTCAATATTTGGCAGAAGATGAGGTGGACTATGGCGAGCTCGAGGTTTCTCAGGTGTTTCCCCACCCAAGTCGATGAAGTGGGGTCCTTTTACTTGTGTTTTCCTCCACTTTCCTTTGAGTCTGCTGCTTCTTCTTAAGTACTGTGGGCTAGTACTTTCTTCTTCCATAATTTGTTTTCATTTTTCTTCCTTCTTAGCTGTGGCAGCTTTCTTTTGAAGATGCACTAGTCTCTCAGATAACACTTGATAGTCTTCCTCTACGGATGGTTCTGGTGATTGGTGAACATCTTCTAAGTTCCTTTTTCCCTTCAATTTTCTCTGCTTTCTATCCTTAGTTCTTTCCTCCTTCTCTTTTTGACCAATTTATTTAGTTTTACCAATAGGAGAGTCTTGGATTATGACACTTTTTCCTTTTCTCCTACTCCTTCTCAGTGCCTTTGGTGTACTGCTTCCAGGTGCCTCAGATTGCTCTTGAAAATAGTTTCTCACTAGAAACCGTTCCCAAGTATCTTTGTTTTTCTTCAATTGATCTTCAACTAGAATCCTCACGAGTCCATGATGATATAAATGAGGTTCTATGTCCCCTATGTTCTTTTGGACTGTGGTGCTCATATTTTTCAAACTCAACAATAAGAAATAGGGCAGATTAAGAGTTTATTTCTCTAAAAAGTTCATCAATAGCCTAGTATGATACATGTACATCGTCCCAAATCGGCCTTCACAAGTGATAAACTTTTGAATGATTAATAGTAAGCTGGCCCATTCTTTTTTTAATGCATGAACATGAATCCCTCTTGTGAATACAGTAACGTCCATACCTGGGTTACGCAATATAATTCTCCATGCCTGCTCGTCCAAAATTTTTTTTTTAAACCAACGCTCACCTTCCTGGGGCAAATCTGTAGCAGTTGCAGTTGAGGCTTCAGTGAGCGTGAACTTCAGGTTTCCAATCTCCACCACTTGGTCATTGAAAGACCTTGCAAAGGCTTTCGTTACTTATTATGGCTGTTAAATTTATGAATGAAATGGAGCCATTTAGCTTTCTTCAGCAATTCTTTTGCCTGAGGGTACCCTTCTAAAAAATTAAGCCCTTCTGGCTCTGCCCTCAGTAACCGTCCCATCTTTTCCTCTGTTTAAAATTCAATCTGGAATTCAACTGTGTATGAGGGTTTTAACAGAGGTAAGACGGCTATGTTGCAAGGTTTGTGGAAGAACAATGGCCGAAAATGGAAGATGGATACGGGTAACGGGGGTGTTCAGGAACTGTAAGCGGAAACAGAGGATGAGTAGCCGAGATGAGTTCACAAAATGAAATGGAGACGTATGCTAATGAGGTGCAGCTTTAACACAAGTGAAGTGGAGTCAAAATTTTTTAACTGAACGACTGCGTGAGAGACGTTACACGTTGATAAAATGGCTGCACAAAGTATGGTGGAGAGGAGTCGTATTTACATAGGTCACATCTCATGAGTACAAGTGAAGTGCAGTCATCTATAAGTTAAACCCAAAAAATAATCATGAGACCATTTAGGGAGTAAATGTATGGTTTATGGAGTAAGGTCGTGGAATGGTAATGGAGCTATCGTAGTAATAATTGCACATAGTGAGCTTTAAGGTTCAATAACTATGTAAAATTGTGCCTTTAATTGCTATTTGAAAGAAAGTTTTGCCCATACCTTGGAATCCTTGTCTTTTGTTGTCCATTAGCCCTTAATCAATTGCTCCTTATTGATGTCTGTAGGTGCTCCATGTACATGTCTTCATAGCATATGCTTAATCATACCTGCATTTTCATTTTTATTGCACTAACATCTTGACTGTAAATTTGAAAACAGGGTGGTGGCTGCGGAAACTGCTTCTGGCTGCGGAAATTGATTCCAGCTGCAGAAACTTGGCACATCAACCACTTAGCTGAATGGAGATAGTTAGAAAATAACTATCTTAATGGAAATGATCATGGAAAAAAAACTTTTTATTGATGAAATAAAATGGATGAGATGGAGTGAAATGAAGTGAGTGGAGTGAAAATGGAAATGAAATGGAGTGGGATGAAGTGAGTGGAGTGAAATGGAAATGAGAAGGAAAGAAAGATTTTTTTGGAAAATATAGTGTCAGGTGTCCCTGATTTTCACTCTACATTTTCTGTATAAGACTTCCAATCAGAGATTGGTTTTCAGGCTTATACAAATTTATTTATTTATTTTTAACAGAAAAGAACAAAGGCTAGGTTGGTGGGGAAGAAGGATTCTTCTTCACCAACCTTATTGCAGAATTCTCTTGAAACATTTTGACAAATTTTTCTTTTGAGAGTGGCTTATGATAAATCTTTAATTTGTGGCCATTCACAATAAGAGGAGTTTGAAATTCATCAATGGTCTTGATTCTTACCGTTCCATTGTCAAAGACTTTGTCGATCTCACATGGCCCAAGCCAATGAGTCTGAAGTTTTCCTTTAAAGTCTTTAAACTTGGAATCAAATAGTAATGCCCAATCTCCCTCTTGAAACTTTTTCTCTTTGATATATTTGTCATGCCACTTAGCTCTTTGATGTTGAACTAGATCAGTTCTTAGGATTTCTTCTTGTCTAATCTCATCTAGTTCATTCAACTGCTCCATTCTGTGTTTTTGGACTTCTGATAGGTCCATCCCCAACTGAACTGCCATCTTGAAAGTTTTAACTTGAAACTCAATGGGGAGCAGGACTTCTTTCCCATAGTTCATAAGGAGAATGTCCTGTTGTGTTCCTCCATGTAGTTCTGTAGGCCCATAAGGCTTCAGGAAGCCTTTCAGCCCAATCTCTTCTGTGTAGATGAACAGTCTTGGTGATGATACTTTTGATGACTTTGTTTGTAGACTCCACTTGGCCATTTTCTTGCGGATGGTAAGGAGTAGATTTTCTGTGCTTGATCTTGTATTGTTCCATCGGCTTCTCCATCATGTTGGATGTAAATTGACTTCCCTGATCTGTCACAATTTCTCTTGGGACACCAAAGCGAGTAAAAATATCCTCATAAAGAAAGTTAACAACTGAATTTTCAGTAGCAGAAGTAACGCTTTGGCTTCTACCCATTTAGTGACATAATCAATGCATACCAATATATACTTCTTTTGCTTAGATGGTGGATTAATGGGTCCAATGAAATCTAAAGCCCATTTTTCAAAGGGTTCAATGAGTACTTGTGGTTGTAATGGCATTTCATTTGAAAGAGTCAGTTTCCCTACTCTTTGGCCGCTGTCACACCTTTTGACATATTCTTTTGTGTCCTTAAATAGGGAAGGCCAATAATATCCTAAAGAAAGGATTTTATAGGCTGTCCTTTTGTCAGCAAAGTGTCCACTGCATGGCTCATCATGACATGCCTTGAGGATGTCAAGCATTTCATCTTCCCGAACACATCTTCTAATCACACAATCTGGCCCTGTTTTAAACAATTCGTTAGAAATCCATGAATATTTTGAACTCTCCTGAACAATTTTTGTTTTTTCACCAGGAAATAGATGTGGAGGAAGTTTCCCTGTAACCAAATAGTTGGCAATATCTACATACCAAGGAGTCTTAGTAGTTATCGCAAATAAATATTCATCTGGAAACTTATCCTCTACAGGAGAATCTTCTTTAGTATTTTGGATCCTAGACAAGAAATCAGCTACTGTATTTTGTTTTCCTGGTCTATCCAACATAATAATATTGAATTCTTGTAAAAGTAAGAGCCATCTTGTAACTCGGCCATTAGTAACAGGTTTGTTCATTAGATATCTAATCGCAGAATGATCAGTATGGACAAAAGTTTCATAGCCTGTTATATAATGTCGAAATTTATTGATTGCATGAACAACAACTAAAAACTCTTTTTCAGTCACAGTATAGTTCAACTCAGTGGGAGTCAAATTTTTACTGGTATAGTAAATGGCATAAGGAACTAAATCCTTTTGATCCAACACAGCTCCTAGAGCTGTGTCTGAAGCATCTATAGAAATATGGAAAGGAAGTTTCCAATTTGGCCCTCTCAAAATGGGTGCTTCAGATATTCTTGTTTTCAAAGTTTCAAATGTTGATTGACAATCAGGATCCCATTTGAATTCGCAGTCTTTTGTAAGCAATTTGAACAGTGGAGATGCTATTTTGGTGAAGTTTTCTATAAATCTTCTATAATATCTAGTAATCCTAGAAAACTTCTAACATCTTTTTGACAAGTTGGAATAGGCAACTTGGAGATGACTTCAACTTTTGATTTATCAAATTTAATTCCATCCCCTGAAATATGATGTCCTAAAACAATCCCTTCAATAAACATCATAAAGCATTTTCATGACTCAATGAAAGATTTGTTTCTTTACATCTTATAAGGACTTTTTCCAAATTCTCTAATGCCTCTTCAAATGAATCACCATAAACTGTAAAATCATCCATATAGACCTCTACACAAGCATGGATTAGATGAGAAAAGGTTCCTAGTACTGCCCTTTGAAATGTTGCGGGTGCATTACATAATCCAAAAGGAAGCACTCGGTAAGAAAAAGTTCCCCATGGACAGGTGAATGTGGTCTTATCTTGATCTTCAGGTGCCACCTAAATCTGATTGTAGCCACTAAAACCATCTAGAAATGAAAATTACTTTTTGCTTGCTAAAGTATCTAATACCTGATCGATAAAGGGTAAAGGAAAGTGATCCTTTAAAGTCGCTTTATTCAATTCCCTATAATCAATGCATACCCTCCATTTACCATTCGTTTTAGGTACTATAACCAAAGGAGAAACCCATCGGCTATCTGAAATTGGATAAATGAAGTTTACATTGAGTAGTTTTTGGAGCTCTTCTTTCACTATCTCCCTAAGGTTTGGATTCATCCTTCTCTGAGGTTGTCTGATTGGTCTACTAGTTTCCTCGATGTAGATGTGATGAATGCAAGTCTTAGGTCAATACCTTTCATGTAAGTATACTCCCATGCAAATGCAGTAGAATGTTTTTGCAAGATTCTAGTTAGCTCCTCCTACTGTGATCTTTCCAAGTTTTTGTTGATATTCAATGTTTTTCTTGAAAAAATCTCAGTGGTGGAACTACCAAACTCTTCCATAGAGTAAAGAGACATTTGTCTAGATGATAGATACTCAATGTTATAATTTAACTAAAATTGTGTGTGGTCATATTTTGAAGAGGTTTCAAAGTTTTCTAATGTGTTCAGAATTTGACTATCTTCACTGATTTCAAAAATGGTAAAGACAAGTTGTATAGTGTCCTCATCATCAATCCATTTATTATCTCCTATTTCTGTAAAAAAAAAAATTGGAGGATACAGATTGAATTTCTTTGTCGAATTACCATCAGAAATATACATATCCCCTGATCTACAACTGATAAAAG
>APFE031002559.1:72607-86348 GCA_000404065.3 Pinus taeda | reverse complement strand
AAATCTCCCATAAGGATTTTGCATACCTTGTACCCATGATTGAAATGGATTTTGAGGTTGGGACCAAGGTTGTTGCCAAGGATTCCAATTTGGTGGGGGTTGAAAGTTCGTTGGGTTATTAAACCCTTGATTTTGTTGCCCCTGCCAAGGTCTCCTTGAAACAAAACAGAGAGACTCAATTGAATTTGGGTCTTCTTGAAAGACAGCTTTGAGCCCAGGAATTGAAGGACAATCCTTGGTCTCATGGCTTTCTAAGCAAATCGCGCATGTTTCTACAACTTTTGTATCCAAGGGGCATTCCCTTAGAGCATGTTTCTTCCTACATTTTGGACAAAAGATGGCCAAAGCTTCAGCTTCTGCTTTCTGCTTGTTTTGTATCTTAAGGGTGTCTAGTTGCTTACTAAGACTCCCTAAAATATCTGTTTTGAACTCATCAAGCATGTTGCCAATCTCAGCCCTACTCACTGATCCGGTTGTAGATTTATTTGCTCTAATGAGAGAAGGATCTCTAGGCCCTTTTCCAGTTTTAGATTTTCCCCTTGAGAGATGGACACATAGCTCTGCTATATCATGAAGTGGAAGTTGAGATATATCTCCTTTCCCATCATATTCAAATATCTATCCAGTCAGCTCTAATGGCTTTTAATAGAAGGGCTCAAAGGTTTCCGTCATCTAGGTTATTCATTTTTGCTCTTTTCAGGTTGTATTGAAATCTTTCAAGTAAATCCTCCAAGTTTTCATCTTCTTTTTGTACCATTTTGAATACCTCATCCTTATGATTGGTGGGCATACAATCGTCCAGGTATCTATCCAAAAATGTTTGTTTCATGTCATTCCAAGTCCTAATAGATTAAGTGACTAATCCCATGAACCATTTTAGAGCAACTCCCTTCAATGTTGAAGGAAACAACTTGAGTATTTGAGCGTCTTCCATATAATCATAAGTTTGGCACACGACTTCAAACTCAAATAAAAATGTTTCAGGGTCCTCACTTCACAACCCATACAAGTTTGGGAGGACAGATGGTGAGATGTTTTTCATTGTTGTTCGAGATTCCTCATCAACTATAGGAAATTCAAATGAGTTATCTCCATCCCTGTTTCCCCCGTTGTTACCTCTACCTCCTCCATTGTTTCCTCCTCCTCTACCTCTACCTCTACCTCCTCCAAATTCGTTTACTACTTCCTCTGTCATGATAGCTTCCTTAGAGATTTCAGAGTCCTCTGGTTCTTCTACTAATGGCGAACGAGGAGGAATTTCTCCCTCTTCTTCTTCAAGTTATTCTACTTCCTCGATTACAATGTGTTTTCCTGTAGAAGTAAAGAAAGGGTCTTTCCCTAACTCAGATTCGGTGGATCCTAAGGCTAGGAGTATGAGTTGGAGATGTTGGAGGTGTATCTTTCCTATATCTTGGAGTAAATGGAGTTGTAACAATCGAACTCTTGGCCCTAGCTATAAACCTTCCCCTAGAATCTCTTGCTCTATGCATGTCATTTTTATTTTCCCTAGAAACGGTGCCAAAATGTTTGGTCTATTTAGTGTGTCCTAAATTGCTATATAAATTGTCAATCCGGGAGTTGTAAACTGCTGAAGTGAAGTGCACTATATATGCAAGATAACCATTTTCTTATTTCTTTGTCGGTTTTAGTTTTTGATTTATCTTCTTGTTGATTCCCTAATGTGAGATGGTAATTCTAATAATCAAGTATGGATAAAAGTATTCAAGGAAATGGTGGCCTTCAAAATAATTTCCAAACTTCAAAGTGTTCAAAAGGTTTTAAAACTTACAATGATGACATCAAGATGTGCCTAGATTCTAATTAAACAAAATAGTGAACTAGTGACTATGAAACCCAGTATCCTTGCTGCTATATAAAAAAGGAAAAGACTGAACTCAAAGCAATTCAAAAATTGTAAGCAAAGTAAACTAAATCATATCATATCAACTCATTTTGGACCCCTCACCATTCGACTCGCTCTGTCTATAGGAGGTAATCATACACAAATTGAGTAATCTGATATCTAAATTGCATTAAATAAAACTAAGATCAAACTACACATTCATCCTACAATCCTTCACCATTCGACTCGCTCTCGCTATAGGAGGTAACCGAGAATGATATGAGTAATGTAATCACTAACTTGCAAAAGTAAATAAACTAGTATCAAACTATACATTCACACTCAATCCCTCACCATTCGACTCGCTCTGGCTATCGGAAGTAACTAAAAAATGATATGAATAGTCTAATATCTATCTTGCAGAAAAGTAAATGAACAAAGCAAAACTGAAAGAAATAAACAGTGCTGGAATTAGAACTAAGAAAACAAATCAGTAGAAGGACAAGATAATTCCATCATGTCATTAGTCATCAAAAAGCTATATGCACTTGCTCGGGCTTTCTATTAGAACCTGAAATGAAAACACTGATTAGTTGACAGTTAATTGAAAGCATAAAAGAAGCTATGGACAGCAAACAACATAAATACCATGAGCAATGTAATATATACAGCAAACATCTATGGCATCAAGAGCGTAAATGAAGAAAATATGAAGCTATACAGTAACTACAGCACCTTGGTGTATAGGAGCCCTCTGCAACCTCGGCCAATCAGAAATCAATCACGGATTTGAACTCAAAAGCAGTGTCTTCTCATATATTGCAATACAGTCATAAAATAAAAACTAAGTCACGACACGATGGCTCGTAAAAACAGTCAAGATTATATATCATCAGCTAGCCTATACGCATACGAAGATGCTTTATTTATAGCAGGAAATACATAACTAATTCCTAAGGTCTGCGCTGGTAGACAGACATGTAAAAGACAATATTTAGAAATCTAGCAGCATGGTAGCCATGGGAAATAAATCCAAGGAGGGTGGTTTGTTGGATTCGGTTCACGGGCAGTCCCTAGGTATTAGCACACCTCCTAAATCTTAGGATCTTACCACACAATCCTCCTCGTGATGAAAAACAGAGTCCTGCCACCACAAAACTCCTAGTGTTGACCATCGTTTGACTGGCTTTGATTGCAGGCTTAAGTGAGTGATTCGGCTGAACCAAGGGGACACGTTCCATGTCCACATCATTTGTAGCTTGCCCATGTGGCCGGATTCTTTAGTAGACACCTGTAGCATAGACTTTAATAAAAAGGCCGCGGAAACTGATTTTGGCTGCGGAAAGTGACAAGATTCCGAAGCTGACTGAGCAAAAATATAAATCAAACAGCAGTCACAAGACATAGTTAGGAAACCATTTATATGCTCTTTTTAAACTAATATGCAATGATTTGATAGCTTGGAGGTTCAGGTAACTGGAGAAAAAGGCTAAAAAGGTATATAGAGAAGATGTAAGTTTGGGACTCAACAGTTCCCAGGATGCTTTGTTCGTTCATGGGGTTGGTCCTTCGTGTGTTCAACACGAGTGCTTCAACATCATAGTTTATGACTTTGAACTTCAAAAAACTTGAAATCACGCATGGTTCATTGTTTTGGATGACTGAATTATACTTGGTCCTTGAGCCATCATGTGTTCCTGATTTGTCAAGACTCATGTCCCACCGCTTGTCTGTACATGGACCGTTTGGCGTGCTAGTATTGCTACTACTGCTACTATCAAAAAAACAAATTATACAAGCTTCATTATCATCAGTTGGGCGAGGAAGGAGTCCCAACTACTTGTCTAATGATGTTGCAGTTGGCTGTGCAAGATAACACTCCAATGTCTTTTCCAGGAAGCAATTGCCAAACATGAGTTCTGCGAAGGCCAATGGTTCGTTCTCACCATCAAGGGGAGTGACATTGTGTTTCATATACCTCTCCGATAACACCTGGATTTGGTTGCATCTGCTCTTGTGCGCAAGCCACATGTGAGACCAATATGTAGAAAACTATCCATCTAGCTTGGTGGACCAGTCTCTGCTGAGTAGGCCATATGCTTCCCGTATGTCCACAACAACTATGTTGATGCGTTGGTGGACTCAACTGTCATGGCATAGTTAGATGATCATGTATCATAGTTCACCAATGGATGGTACTGATGTTCTATCGAGTTGGATGATTCTGGCAGATGTTTCACTCCATCATGCATCGATCTTCTTAGCAATGGATAGCGGCATGACATTGGCCGTCCCACCATAATCAACCAAGAAGTTGTGGAAATTGTAGTTGAAAACTTAAAATGAAAGAAGGAATGGGGGGGAACCTGAGTTTTCTTCTTCCATCCAGAGTGTATTGAGCATAGTGGATAGTGATCCAGGAGGTGTGCTTGCTCCCTTGCTGGTGGAGACTGCACTATCTGTTGATGCTTGTCCCAATGCGTGCAGTAGGATATATTGTTGACTCTGGACTTTGGCTAGCTCAAACAAACTAATGTTCACTCGAGTTTTCTTCATGTCATTGACTATGTTGTAATCCAGAGGTGGTAGACTCACCGAGGTGTCCGGGGTGGAACGAATGTACGTGTTATCCAGCAGAGTGTTCTACAACTTGCTGCCTATGAATGTACTCTTATCCATTGTTGTCTTCCCAGATTTGCTTTGTGTTTTTTGCTTTGAGGCAGCTGGTGGATCGACCTTCTTTATCAGTTGTCTAACCTTCCCTTGCATCTCCTCAAGTGTAGGGGGAGCCCCTTTACTCCTATGATGGTAACGATCATTTTTCTTTTGGGGCTGCTTCTCGGTGTTCGTCTTCGAGACTACTTGCGAGCACTAATATGTATTCACCACATGCCTAGAACTTGGTGCTTCATCAGGTGCAACCTCTTTGTTATCATCTGTGTCTTCCGAGTGCTCCTATATGTCACCATTCGCATTGAGTGTATGAGTACAGACAGAGGTAACAACTTGCTTCCAATATGAGGAAGAGCTCTCGGGGTGAAATTCTTCATGGAAGGAGAAGAAATTAGGATCAACGCATTGATCAAGTTGGAAAATAGGCTTCTGCACAAATTTGGAATCGAACCAGTTGTTGCTTGATGAGTTGGTAGATGAACTGCTTTCCTGTCTCTATTTGGGTAGATGACTTCTCACGAATGTGTCTATCCTCCGTTGCTTGAGTTCGGACACTTCGGTGGTCAAGTTCTTAACAAGGTGAGTGAGGGTCTCAATATCAGTTTCTTCATTTTATCTACCCTTGCTCGTTGTTGCTTGGGGATTTTTGCTCACATCCTTGGAGTCTTTCGTTGATTCATCATCCTTGATGACTCTAATGGCACACAATTCTTTCTCAATAGCAATAGCCTCTTCACAGGTTTCTAAAAGTGTTGCCTTCGAAGTTCACTTGATGAACTGTGTAATGGTGGTTGGCAGTGTAGATGTGTAATAGTCGACAATGATGGAGTCATGAGGTTTGCTTTTTGCTGTAAACTTGTTCAAAATACGCGTAAACCTATGATTGAAATATTTCACTTTCTCTTTTCCCTCTATCCTGAGGTTTCCCAATTCTTTGAGTAGCATGGTTGGGGTCTTATCATTAGCAAAATTTTCAAGTATCATACATTTGAAAGAACCATAGTCATGTATGGAGTTGGGTGGAAGTCCGTGATACCAAGTAGCTGTGTGGCTGTCCAAGGTACATGGAAACAATCTACATGCTATGCTGTCATAATGTACCTCAAGGGTCTGCAGTTGTAGGTAGAAGTTGTCTAAGTGGTCTTCTGCCTTCACCGTGCTGTCAGGGTTGAACTTGATGTTCATTCTCTCTGCTCGCTTCGTCATCTTGTGCAGAATAGCCAGGAGAGCTAATGGTCCCTAAGTCATCTATTCAAGATTTGGGCCAACCATCTCTTCGTCCTCTTCGTCCTCTTTGTCTTCTTCCTCTCTTTCAGAATCTGATGGTTCTGGATATGAGTCTATCAGTTTATCTCCTCCTCCACTTCCTTCGTTGCCTCCACCTTCACCTCCTATAATGGAGTTTGATCCCAAGACCACAAGAGTGCCTTGTTCATCTTCAAAGAGGATTGGAGGTTCCTCTCTATCTTCAATAGCTTTTTTTAAACCTTCAAGAGTAGCAATGGTTGCTTCTTCAACCATTGATACAAAAACCCTTGTGGGAGTTGCTTTTGGCTTCCTAGATGTGTGTGGAAGATATTGTATGCCTGGGATCAATCCGACTACTTTTGTGAACTAGTGAGTGATGGGACAGACGGAGCGAAGGTGTTATGAAATATCGTGTTCAATTCACGAAGGTGAGGAGTAACCAATTGTTGAGTCGTGAGAGAGGGAGTGCAAGTTACTGCCTTAACCAGATGTTTGATGAGTGAGTGTGAGGGGAATTTCATCCATCTACAACTAGCTTCCCTCCTTCTAGCGCTAGAAATGTTGATAGTGTTGGACTCACCAACATTTAGGGGATCACTTCGGTATGAAGTCCCAACTAGACTCCACATCATTTGGTGTGGGAGTCCTATTTGGTATGATGGCCCGGTTGCCATTATCTTAAGGGTTTGCCTCAACTCTTGCTTGTCAGCACAAGAGAGTTGTTTGCTTTGTCTTCGAGAAGTGAGTTTCGCATGCCTAGTGAGTGTAAGTGTACTTGTGTCAATGGTTCTTTCACTGTGAGGGGAAGAAGGTGAAGGTGAGTTCTAGGTTGAAAGGGATCAGTCCCAACTCAGCTAGGAACACACAACACAAAGGACATACACAGCTTCTGGTGGAGCATTCCACTCAGATGCGACAGTCACAACATACAAGGTAAGATAACATGTACAACACTCACCGATCATTCTGAATGAGTGCAACAGTTATTACAACAAGGTTCATGTGAAAGGTATGTCAGATGTTTGGCAGAGCAATCGAAATGGACGGGACACCATTAACATCATATACAACACATTTCCATTAATAGATTACACATTACAACAAATGAATCAGTTCAGATGTAGAACAGAGGTTAAAGCAACATGCATTACAAGTGTTAAGGATCAGTCTTACAACAAATACAATACATGTGTGAAAACGTGTTGGCCAGTTAACAGGATTCTGAATTAAGTGAAATTTCCAAGACACATCGTTTCACCATACATCACTAACCCCGTCAGTGAGGCATTAGAGCCACTACTTACTCCTCAAAGAAAATATTACAAAATCTCTTGGTCATGTGGGAGGAGCTGAGGTGAAACGTCCTCTCATGAGGGGGGTATTTATAGCCAAGGGTGAAATTGACCCTTGTGGTTGTTCGACTACCCTCATGACCATTCGAATTCCATGAATTTTCGACTTACATGACTCTATGTTCAACAAGTGGGTCTCTTGGACTTCCACATTACATCACAATGATTGACAACAAGCCCATAGTGGAGATATGGGCAACATGACTCATGACTTGACTCGACATGATTTGACATGACCATGCTGGTACATTCGTGTTTCTTTTTGAGTGCATGTCGAGCTAGAGTGTTGTTGAGTGATGGATGTATTCATGGTGTATCATAGCTTCACCTCCACATGGTGAAGTGCACAGTCTTCAATGGTCCATGGTTCACTTGATTAAGCTTTAGCATGTTGTTCCTTGCTTTCATGTTGGAAGGCTTGACAGGCTCACTTATTTGCGAAGGTGCATGTTTGTTGCGTTCGTCTTCTTCACATGCTTCATTCATTTTTCCGTTGGTGAACCTGTCCATCTGCATGTGCTCCCTTCGTTCATCCCATTCATTTTCTTGACATGTTTGTTGGTGTACCTGTTTAGTTCGTGAGTTGAAGATTTTCAAAGTATAAGTTTTAACCTCTGGTGTTGCTCCACTGCTACCAAGCCTGGACAGTACCCTAGTAGAGTCACGTAGGAACACACACATTGCTCTACTTCCAGCGAGCCTAGTCAGTACCCCATTGGAGTTGCCTACTTTACCTCTCTATACAGGAAGGCTTTCTCTTCTTTCGCCTTTGTATTTTTTAAGAGAACTGTGCATAGGAACTTATTTATTTTTGGAGCAAAAGAGGGATCCCAACTTATTGAGAGCATAAGGGGTTGTTCCTTCAGAGAAGCATGTAAGACCTCTGACATAGGTTTGCTCGTTTAGATTTTTCCACTTCTCCATTTCTACTAGTTGGATTAGCTTAAACACACATAGCAAAAAGCTGAGTACAGGCATGGGGATTCCCAGTGTGGAAACAGGTTCACGGTTGGACCAAATTTTCCCTTACAGACAATTTGTATTTTCCATCAGGACTTCATCGGCCAAAGGTTGTAACCAAGCATAAAGAAAACGAGCCAAGTGCTGCAGTGTCACAAGTCTCTTCAAATTTCAGCCACATACTCTTTTCAAAAGCCAGAACATAGTAGTTGGAAACACTTATTTCTAGAAACAAAAATAGTAATATATCAAACAAACAAAATGAACATGAACAAAAATAGTAAGAAAAATAACACAAAGCGAAAGAAAATATAATAAGCAAAAAAAACCAAATGAAACAACAATCAACAAGCAGACAATGTACATGGCACGAGCACGGCCTGGCCTAATAAAACTAGTGTTTGAGGACTTGGCTGTTAATAGGAAGATTATCAATCCTTCTATCAAGTGATTGCAAATGATATGTGTGTGAGCCAAGTTTCTCGTGGACCAGTGTCGCTCCATCGGACTTCGCTACTGGAACCTGGTGGCATTCCAGAAGACATACAAGTGAAGACAACACCACTGTTTCAGGTACTATGTGCAACATGGGCTCGAATGATGGCATGGGGTAGTTGTTTTTATTCCAGGAAGGTTTTAAGTTTCTGAAGTCAATGCATAAGTGGATCTTCCCATGTTTCTTACATTCAGGATTTAAATTAGAAAACCAAGTATGATGACGAACTTTGCAAGTAATCCAAACACTTAAAATGTTAGGCAATCTTTTCGGCAAAAGGCGGATAAACAACATGTATGTGTTACCTGTTCTTTGCTGCAATGGCTTGTATCCTCCTTTACCTATGTTGGATTTCTCACGTGTAATGGGTACCCATGCCATCATCTACTCATGCAGACCCATCTCGGTACTGTTCGATCAAGTGGTCAATAATTGGTTGCTGCCACGGTGTGTAACTTGTACCGAGATTGGCCATCTTCGGATCATGGTGGGTTCCCAAGTTTCTTTGTTCTTTCATGGTGTTGGTCCTTTGTGTGTTTAGCACGAGTGCTTTAGCATCATAGTTTGTGACTTCGAACTTCAAAATACTTGAAATCACGCATAGTTCATCATTTTGGATGACTGAAATACATTCGGTCCTTGAGCCATCATGTGTTCCTGATTTGTCAAGACTCATGACCCATAGCTTGTCTGTACATGGTCCGTTTGGCGTGCTGGTACTGCTACTACTACCGTTTTTGCTACTACTGCTACTATTAGAAAAACAAACTATACAAGCTTTGTTAGATTTTAGGCTTCTGTGGAAGTTTTTTGTAGTGGTATGATCCGGATTATCCACAGTTTTGTGTTCATTCTGTCGACGTTTCAAACCCCAAAGAGTGTCCATCATCAGGACTAATAGAATATGAATGAAAGCTTATTGAGAAAAGATTCAAACGACCTGGAAATAAATAGATCTAGATCCCTAATTTTTAAGGAAGTCGACACTCATATGATTTCTATTTATATTATTTTAATATTTTATTCAAAGATTAATTTATTAGTTTATAATTTAATTTTAGTTTATAGTTTGATTAATTAGTTTAATCTGATTCATAATTTTTATTTATTTATTTATTGTTATTTACCATATTTATTATTTAGCCCTAGTTTTCTAATTATTTAAACTTATTTAATTAATTTATATTTCACAATCTTTAATTTATTTGTTTTATTAATAATTACTTTAGTTTAATGACTAATTATTTTATATTAAATTAATTAAAATTAAAAAGGATGAAATTAATTAAATTAAATTAATTAGATTAAATTAAATTAATAAGCTTTGATTTAATTAATTTAATAATTCTAATTTTTATTTTAAAATTAATCAAGTAATCATTTTATAATTCTTTCAATTGCTTTTATCTATTTAATTGATTAATTAATTTAAATTTAATTGAATAATTAATTTAAATTCTCCTATTGTTTTTATTTTATTTTTATTATTATTTAATTAATCAATTTTAAAATTTTTATTGATTTAATTAATTAATGTTAACTAATTTGATTTGATTTTTTTATTTTTTATAATTGTTATTAATCATTTTTCAAGATTTAACCTATTAAGCTATAATTGTCCAACTAATTAATAAAAAATTTTAATAATTAAAATAAATTTTTTTATTAATTAATTAATTTTGATTAATTTTATTTATTTTAAGATAATTAAACTAAAGTAATTTATTAATAAACAAATAAATTAAAGATTATGGAATATAAATAAATTAATTAATTAATTAAATAATTAGAAAACTAGGGCTAAATAATAAATATGGTAAATAACAATAAATAAATAAATAAAAATTACGAATCAGATTAAACTAATTAATCAAACTATAAACTAAAATTAAATTATAAACTAACAAATTAATCTTTGAATAAAATATTAAAATAAAATAAATAAGAAATCATATGAGTGTTAGCTTCCTTAAAAATTAGGGATCTAGATCTATTTATTTCCAGGTCGTTTGACTCTTCTCTCAATAAGCTTTCATTCATATTCTATTAGTCCTGATGATGGACCCTCTTTGGGGTTTGAAACGTCGACAGAATGAACACAAAACTGTGGATAATCCGGATCATATACAAGCTTCATTATCATCAGTTGGGTGAGGAAGGAGTCCTAACTACTTGTCTAATGATGTTGGGGTTGGCCATACAAGATAACACTCCAATGTCTTTTCTAGGAAGAAGTTTCCAATCATGAGTTCTGTGAATGCCAATGGTTCAATCTCGCCATTAAGGGGAGTGACATTGAGTTTCATATACCTCTCCGATAACACTCGGATTTGGTTGCATCTGCCCTTGTATGCAAGCCACATGTGAGACTAGTTTGTAGCAAAATATCCATCTAGCTTACTTGACTAGTCTCTGTTGAGTAGCAAGCCATATGCTTCCCGCATGTCCACAACAACTATGTTGATGCATTAGTGGACTCGACTGTCATGGGATAATCAGATGATCACGTCTCGTAGTTCATCAATGGCTGGTACTGATGTTTTATCGAGTTGGATGATTCTGATGGATGTTTCGCTTCATCGTGCATTGATCTTCTTAGCAATGGAGTGCAGCATGACATTAGTAGCTGCACCAGAATCAACCAAGTAGTTGTGGACATTGTAGTTGAAAACTTCAAATGAAAGCAGAAATGGGGGGCAATGTGAGTTTTCTTCTTCCATCCAAAGTGTATTGAGCACAGTGGATAGTGATCTGAGAGGTGTGCTTGCTCCCTTGCTGGTGGAGGTTATGTTGTCTGTTATTGTTTGTCCTAATGCGTGCAGTAGGATATCTCGATGACTCTGGACTTTGGCTAGCTCGAACAAACTGATGTTCACTCTAGTTTTCTTCATGTCATCGACTATGTTGTAATCCAGAGGTGGTAGACTCACCAAGGTGTATGGGGTGGAATGGATCTATGTGCTATCTGGCAGAGTGTTCTGCAAATTTCTGCCTATGGACGTACTCTTATCTGCCATTGTCTTCCTAGACTTGCTTTGCATTTGGTTCTTTGAGGCAGCCGATGGGTTGGCCTTCTTTATCAACTATCTCACCTTCTCTTGCATCTCCTCAAGTGTAGGGGGAGCCCCTTTACTCCTAAGATGGTAACGATCATTTTTCTTTTGGGGCTACTTCTCGGTGTTCATCCTCGAGACTACTTGTGAGCACTGGTATGCATTCACCACATGCCCAGAACTTGGTGCTTCATCAAGTGCAACCTCTTCATTATCATTAGTGTCTTTCGACTGCTCCTGTATGTTGCCATCTACATCGAGTGTATGAGTACAGATAGAGGTAACAACTTGCTTCCAATCTGAACAAGATTTCTCGAGGTGAAATTCTACATGGAAGGAGCAAAACTTAGGATCAACACATTGATCGAGTTGGAACATAGGCTTCTACACAAATTTAGAATTGAAGCAGTTGTTGCTTGATGAGCCGGTTGATGAACTGCTTGCCTATCTCTGTCTAGGAGGATGACTACTCGCGAATGTGTTTGCCCTCCGTTGCTTGAGTTTGGACACTTCGGTGGTCAAGTTCTTGACAAGGTGAGTGAGGGTCTCAATATCAGTTTCTTCCTTGTCTCTACCTTTGCTCTCCATTGCTTAGGGGTTTCTGCTCACATCCTTGGAATCTTTCATTGATTTGTCGTCCTTGATGACTCTAATGGCGTGCAAGTATTTCTCAACAACAATAGCCTCTTCGTAGCTTTCTAAAAGTGTTGGCTTCGTACCTCACTTGACGAACTGTACAATGGTGGTTGGCAGTGTAGACGTGTAATAGTCGACAGTTATGGAGTCATGATGTTTGGTGTCTACTACAAACTTGTTCAAAATATGCATAAACCTCTGATTGAAATCTTTCACTTTCTCTTTTCCCTCCATCTTGAGGCTTCCCAATTCTTTGAGTAGCATGGTTGGGTCTTATCATCAACAAACTTTTCGAGGAACATACATTTGAAAGAACCCCAGTCAGGGAAAATTTTAAGAACCACCCTAAATTTATATGTATAATAAATGGGCTAATCCCCATGATACATTAGCAAAAATGGGAGGTGATTTTATCAATAATATAATATGTATATATAATTTTTTTGGCGAATCTCTCACAAGATTATATTATCTTGTATAGTGATGGAGAATCTTTCACTGAATTATAAAATCTTGTAAGATCTTGACAAATCTTTTACTGAATAATAAAACATTGTGAAGTCTTGGCAAATGTTTTGTTAAAGTATGAAACCATATATGATAATAAGAAAACATATTCATTAAATTGTAATATACCAACATACATGTTTGGAAAAAAGAAACATAATTTTCTCTTCCTACAAACAATGTTCCAAGTTTCAGTGGTCATGTTTGTTAAGGTTCTTACAATACACTCTTTCATATCCTTCTATTAGTTTTGATAATATTCCACAACAAAGTTCTTGTAGGTGTTGATCTTGACAATGAGTTCTATCAAGGTAGGAGAGATTAATATTTTCTCTACAACTTTTGTCAAGCTACCACTTTTTTCAAGTTATCAAATTTTTTTCTTATTCCATAGACTCCAACTAAACTAAGAATAGCACAGAAGATGAAAGGTTGTACAAACCAGCTTATTTTTCAAACAGCTAATCCAACATCAGTACCTAAACTTTTTCATGAAGATATCATATTGAGAATGTTTGAAAAATGGTGAGAAATCTTCTACGAGGGTGATGCGGAAAGAGTGATAAGGTTTCATTGTTTTGAATTTTTTTTTTAAATCAGAAAAAGTTAAAAACCAATATTAATTGAGATATTGGTATTTTCTACTAAATTTTGTGAAGTGACTATATGTAGCTTTAACCATTCACCTTAAGATGTTTTTACAATATAATTTCCTAAGTCTATTTAATATCTTCATTATCATAAAAACCAACCTATATCCATCTTAACTCCACATCTACCACTCTTAGGGGGATGAAATCTATTTATCCCTCTGAGCACTTGGTAGACCCAGAATTAAGATGGATCTAAGATAGAATTTCCCCTTTAAATAGTCTATGCTCACATGAATACCATGGGTCAATACCATGGGTTATCATAAACCTGGAGCTTAAAAATTACTATTAGTAATTTATAAAAATTAATAAAATTAATA
>APFE031002559.1:36664-63642 GCA_000404065.3 Pinus taeda | reverse complement strand
AATTTTTCTTCTCCAAACCAGGTTCCTAGGGCTGTCAAGTCAATCTCAGCCTGAGAGGAGATCTTAGGGGCAGGTTTATCAAAAATTGCATAATAAATAGGTAGCATGAATCCATTGCAGACTTGGTATAAATGGTGTTTATAATGAGCTTTCCATAGTTTCTGGTGGTAGATATGAATAGGCATAGGGTCCTGTGGAGTCCATCTCCACCCTAACAAAGGAAACTCGGAATTGAAACAGAGGGTATCCAAAATGTAGGCACTAAAATAAAATGGAGGGATGAACCTATCAGTAACACGTGATTTGTTTCTGAATTCAAGAATAGCTGTAGCCAATTTATCCGATAATATAGTCCCCCAATCCATGATTTCACTATTACATGCTACTTCCATCAAAGGTACCATCTCTATGGAAAATTTGGAAGAATCATGCAATCCCCACAATCGACACATCATGACTCCAGCATAACAATAAGGAGAGCATAAGGAGTCGACGGAGTACTTACCCGAAGACTCATGTTTGTGTTTCGCCGGGTTCTGTCTCCATTCTCGTATAGGCGTTGACTCGGTTTCATTCTCATCTCGAAACTTCTCCAAAAATGCTTTATTGTACTTCTTCTCTGGTTCAGGCAAATGGTACATTTGCCTGAAATCATTGGATTGAAATGAACCAAATACTCTCCCATCAACAGTGCAGAATGTTCTGTCCGTAATTGGAATTTCCTCAATTTCCCATCTCACCACATCCGTGTACGGAAGAATTTGTTCTCGAGCTGCTATCCTATGAAGGTAGGAATCAGCCAAATCTTTTAAAATAGCATCAGATTTCCGGCGTGAACCTGCTGAAGCTTGTACCGATGTTTGCTGAGGTTCCTCGGCTTCAACCAGGTTGTAAATATTTTGCCAAGTAGTGCTGCCAAGGCCGAGACATGTGGTATCTGAGATTAACCCCTTCTTGCTTAGTCCCGGATCGGTGGCATGTTGTCCTGTTACCATAGAAGCCAAAGGCGTTCCAGACTTCTTAGATCTCTTTCCCATCGTTACTACGGAAAAACTCTGCGCAAGAGAAAAATAAACGTAATGCAGAGAATAGATGGCCAAAACCAAGTATGAGGAAATTGTGTCAATCAATGAGTAATGGAAGATTTATCATAAGGCTTCCGCGGATGCAATCTCTGAAAGGATTTAGGCATGGATGCTCATTAATTTGCCATTAAAACCTGTCAATCATTTAATTGCTCATTATATCCTTTATTTGTCGAATAATGGTTTAAGCGTGGATTTGATTTTTTGGCGGTTGGACACGAGAGAATCTCTATCGGGAAGAGAAAAGGCTTTAAATGATAATTAATATATAATATAGTGAAATCATATTGATCCTTTTCGAAAGTCGTGTTTTGGGCTCATCGCAATCGGCAATCGGAGGAAGCCTTGGGCAATTTTATTTAAGTCTTATGGAATCCCCGGTCGCCGATAGCGATATCGCTTGACTCACATCAGGAGTTTGAATGAGGAGAGTTTGTTATGTTCACGTTGCAATCCCCAATCACCGATTGCGATATCGCATCGGAGCAAAGGGGAGGGGCCTTTTATTATTTGTTTTCCTGATATCCATTGGCTATTTTCTTTTATCGCATTAGGGAAAATCAATGGGTCATGGTTATGCATCCTTTGTTGTTGCGATATGCGATCTTGCCATCGCTTTATCGTAATAATAAAGAATTATTCGTTTTATTTTTAAGACCGATTATTTCAAAAGGTTTTAAGATGTTTTGTTTATTTCCGAACCTTTAGAAGAGTGATGGATTAATACCAATTTAATCTAAAAGGGACCCATTTCAAATTATAATTTTTTAAAGTAAGATTTTATGAAATGGGGGGTTGTTGTATAGCACAGCAATTGGCGATTCGCTGGAAGAAACAATTATCTCTGAAAAAGTTATTGAAATTTTTTGAAATTTATTTACATAGATACCTTATCAAAAAGGAAAGTTCTAATATAACTAAGTATACGCACATTCTGAATATAATAAAGAAATGTTTTTGCTAATTCTCTCTCTTGTTAAAACTAAATACATTCTAAGTTTTAAATTGGCCTTTATTGGTTGATAATGATAAAACAAAACACCTTTCCAACTTAGCCTTTTTTAGTTGACTCCTTTGTCATAGGTAGAGCCTCTGCTGCCAGCAAATGTTCATAGTTTCGACAGGGATACCTTTTAACAATTTGATTGTTCATGACCCCTTCCATCTCAGAGTATGATTAAAAGAATGAATTCAAAACATCTTTTCATATTTTGTATTTCTTTTCTTTTCCTTTTCTTTTGTAAGATAAAAAGCCATTGTCCTGTTTGGTTGCCAGCTGATTTGACAATGCCATTCACTGGTTGTAATCTAATCGAACAAGCTGGCTCGTGATGAGACCCCTTGTCTTATGCTTATAAGCCATTACCCTGTTTTGGTATGCAGTGTTGGTAATTTCAGTCAGATTATTTCCCAATGATCATGGTAAGCAGGCTTGTGATAAGACCCCTTATCTCTATATCAGATATTTTAGAATTACACTCTGAGTAATCATAAACTTGGATGAATGGGATGAACAATCTTCTCCTTAAGAGAAAATGGATGACAAGGTAAGAGTTGAGGATGCTAAGATTGAATCAGTCTCTGTTTTGATATTGGTAACCCTTTTGTGGCCAGTTTGAAAACATAAAAATGATTTATTGTAGTTCTAAATCTTGAGAGGATTTTCACAGAAACAAAAATGGGGTTTTCATAACGTTAATATACCTAATTTCCTAGAAATTGTTCCTTTTGTTTAAGATTTCTATTTTACAAAAGTAAATATTAAAAATACTTCTTTCGAGCAACATTTCAATATAGCAAAGGCCAATAGAAGTTATTTTACAACTTTATTTCCTAATGGTCCTAAATATTGCAAATCCTACTGAATTTAAAAGAGAAGGGGTTACCTCCTCAATTGAAGAATTTCTTTAAGATGAGGCCATTAACAGGAAGAGAGTCCCTCTTTCCTTATAGATCTTGTAATATGAATGTCGAATGGCCTACCTTCTCGCTGATCTGAAATGGTCCAAGCCACATCTTTTGGAATTTGGTGTGTTTACCCTTATCCTCATGTGCTTTGTCCCATTTTAGAACTAGATCACCAACCTACAACTGTTTAGAACTAGACGAAGTTGAATCAAATGATAACTTGATTATCTGCTGATGTTTATCATGAGTAATTTTGGCCTTTTCTCTTTCTTCTTCTAATTTTAAAATTTGATCATGTCTGAGTTGGATGAAAGAAGAGGGTCTTTCTTCAATAAACTGAACTAGGGCTAGAGAAGGAAGCGCTAAATTGGTCGATAGTCCTACTTCTTTCCCGTAGACAAGGTTGAAAAACAAATCTATGTTCTTTGTCCAGTTTTGAAAAACCCACTGACTAAAATAACCTTTAGAACAAAATAACAAATCTATGTTCTTTGTCAAGTTTTGAAAAAACCCACTCCCTCACTCCCTCCGGACTGAACCCAAGGGCCAAAATCCATCCAATTAAAACAACGCCATCCATTAAAACGAAAAATGACCACATGCTTAGTATAATGAAGAATATCTAACGAGGTGGAGAGTTGATTCATTCTGATTATTGGAACATCACGCTGAATATTCAACCACAAAGGCCTAGCCCACAAGAGCCTTCAAGGTTTGGGATCTAGAGCCTGTCTTGAGAGCTTCTTTAAATCACTAGGGTTTTGAGGTAGAAGATGCCCCAATTCCTTTGGCACCTCCTTTCAATCCGACAGCGAGGGAGATAAAGGCGTCCTCCTTAATTCTATAGTTGCCAAATTTAATTGCCTTCCCTCTAGAGGATTCTCATACTCCCCTATGGGATACCTGTCAAGTGAAATATTCTGGCTGCAAGTCAAAATACAACCCCCTATTCACAGACTTGAGGCACAAAGATTTTCTATATAAAGTTTTAACAAATATTGGGAATTCCTGATAGTCAAAAACACCATAACCAATCCACGGTTGAATGACATAAAAATCAGGAACCAAAGGTACCCTCATGGGAAGTTGCTTAGAAATTTCATCAATCACTATGCAGGAGTGATTTTTGGCGTCGGGTAGAGGTGAGGCAGAGGCTTCAAGGGCCTCTCTATCCTCTCCAGGGACGATGCCAACAGAGCAGGTTTCGGTCCATCTTTGGAAAGGAGCTTTAGAACCCTGGTGTGAGGGGCTGCAGCGACGGAAGAAGAGGAAGCGAGGGCTTCGGAGACAGAGGGTTTCTCTGAGGCTATGCCAGAGGCAATGCTCGTCATCGTGCTCGTTTCTGTATTGTAATCTAATGAAAAGTAAGTATTAAGTATCGCCGCTGCTCCTTAATTTGCCAACTTTTTATCGTTGAAATACAACCATATTCACATACAAAACTATACAATCACTTTGCTTCTTCCTTTCTTTTTAATCTATACAAAGCTCCATATAAACACTTTCGAAGCCTCGGAAGAAACATGCTAACGAGCCAGTCAAATATTGCCATGTATTACTTTTGACTATACATTAAATATTAATGCATCATTAAACATCAGAAATAAATTAAAAGATCGTGGATGTAGTATTAATGATACATTATTAATGTGTCTCTGATATATTGTTAAGATTTTTCTTATATAGAAAAAAAGTGCTAGTGGTTAAGATTATTTCATTATAGTTAAAGCTTTACTATTTACCTTTACGTAAATTAAATATCTAGATAAACATGATTTTTTGGCTCACAAATAAAGAGTGTCGTGTTTCAATTTGATGAGTTAGGTTGTGACTTTAAAATTGAAATAATTCACCATTTTTCACTCCCTCATTCAAGAGGGATTGTAGAGTTTCCAAACCTTTTACACTTTATTTCAATTGACTTAACCTTTTTTGGGATGGTTATCAAGTGTTGGGGAGGAGGTTTGAGATGAGAGACATGCATTCTTGTGACTTTTGTAATATTTTTCTATGCTTATTGAATCCAAAGACAACTGGGTTATTATTTGCACTAAATCCTTGTAAGATCTCATAGGAGGGAGAGTGGTTGTCTTGCTCTGATCCTTGCCTCCTTTTTAGCTTTGGTATATATGGTTTAGTTTTCACTTTCTTGCATTGAAACCTTTCAAAGCAATGAAGGACCCTATTGCTCTATTATGACTATCTAGATGACTGCTAGGGTGATTAATTGTTGGTTCTTCATTGCCCCATATCACTAGATGGGTTTTCTCTAATGTTTTTGGGAACGTCTAACAATTTTGATGTAGTGGGTTGCAATGCGCTTTCTTTAGAAGAAATCCCTACATTAAAAGGAAACTTTCTCATAATTAAGAAGTTGGGTCCATGTGCAGTCTTTAGCTCCTAGCTAGATTTCTGCCAAGAATCCTTTGTTGAAATTCATTTCATCACCAATGCAAGCATACGTAGTGATATGCTTTCACTTCATGTTAACACTCATGAGATGGAATTTCCTATTGTTTTTCGTGTCCCTTGTAACAAATCAAAACCCATTAAGTGGAGAGGGAGGTTAGGCATTCTTACCCATATTAGGGTGGTCGAGAGGGAATTGAATGGAGGTTTAAGGGTAGATGTCCACCACTTCATGCATACTCCTTTGCCTCAAAACCAAGGGTTATAGTTGAAAATCCTCTCTATCTCTTTTGGTAGATAAAATTCCATTATGAATAGTTAGATGGATAAATAGATGCTTCATTATCCATTTCTAGTTTTCCAAGTCATTGTGATCCATTGTAGTATGTTTATTAGCTTTTTCTATAGGTCAATAAACCTATAGAAAACTCCATTCTCTTTGAATTTTTTCTACATCACATCCTCAATCACTGCTATGGATGGGGTTAGTGCCTTATTTACCATCGAAACTCTAGGTGGTTATGAGGGGACAACCACAAAAGGGGATGAAGAGATAGGATGGGTGGATTCCAATGTTGAAGGGTTTGAAGAGATAGATGGGGAAGATTTGGAGAGATTGGGTTGAGCTGAAGATAAAGGTGAGGAGCTTAAGGAAGGTCATTTTTGGGGATACATTCCATGAGACTTGGTGACTATGGGAGGAGATAAGTGAGGGAAATCAAGGGGCTTTCATGGTGGTGGAGTTATTTTTTAAATACTTCAGTGGGGGCATGGAAAATTTTAGGGGATAATATTTGTAGGTGGACTAATTTTCCATGATTTTTCCAAAAAGCATATTTGCCAATTTCCATTTTTTCTAAAAATTATTCACCAAAATTTTACAACACAAAATTGTTTTACCTTAAAATCACCAACATTATATAGAGACTATATATAAATCATTATAAATTTGAATTACAAAAATGTCAATAAACATTTTATAGTTTGGATATTAGGGACTACTAATATTGGCCAATGTCTTTAAACTTCAAGATAATTTTCCATCCTTAAAATTTTCCCTAAGTGGGGGTAGGTGCATTAAAGAGGTCACATTAGCTAAAAACAAAACAGAGGGTAAGAAAGTATGGAGAGGAGGGCTAGCTAGGGGTTTGGATCTTGGATGGTGTCGAAGATGCCAAAGGGACAATTTAAAAAATATAATGTAGGAACCATTGTGTTGTGGCAACATAGTTAGGGCAAAACCTTAGCTACCATGCTTAGAGCTTTGAAACCATTCATGGATCAATTGATTATGAGTAATCTAACTAATTTAAGTATTAATAGTGCAAAATAACTAATTTAACTTAAGATCAATTAGTTTTAGCTCAGGTGATTGGGACAAATGTTGTTATCCTCCCCACTTGTGTTCAATTTTGGCATGTGACATATTGAGTTGATAATGAATATTTCTTATAATGTGGCTTCAAGTCTTGTTGTCTAGGCAATCCCTCAAAGACTAAAACATGTTTGTTCCTCATATGAAATATATTATAGATATTTTTCATGAAACAAAACTAATATAACTTAAGAAAAACTAAATATCATTAATGTGTTTACAAATTCCATTAATAATAATAATACAGTATTATAGTATATATTATTTTACATAGAAATGTGGTAACAACCAAAAAAAATTATGTGATTAAACTTCTATTAACATAGAAACTTGAGTTTACGCTTTCTCTTTTTCTCCCAAACACAAGTGGGTGTGAATACGACCCAATGCAAGTCCTTGTTAACTTTAATACTTAAATATGACATCATAACACAACAATATAAATCTCAACTACCCACTTTATCAACACCCCCAAATAATAATAATAATTATAATAATAAAATAAAACTTGACATATAATTTAAACTATTATGTATATACCATTAATATCAAATTAATTTTTTATATAATGATTTATAATTTATAAATATCAAATACAAGCTTTACTATTTCAAATGGGTATGCATTCTTTCTTTTTTATTATTTTTAAAATGTGGATTTTTTAGCATGCATTGTTTAGAAAATTTGAAACCATGTTGCTAATAATTTTGAAATTTCCTATGCTTATATTTTGTAATTGTTCTCATCAAATGAAGTAATGTGTTCAATTCCTTGCTATGCTTTTAAGTTTTTAATTGATAAATCTAATAGTAGAAATTAATTTTATTTTGATTTGAAGGAAGGAAAGATGAACTTCGGGACAAGGCCAATGCTCATAATCTTTATTTACAAGTTAAAGGAGAAGTGGAAGGAGCAATATCATATCTATTACAAAAGAGAGAAAAAGATCCTTATAGACACTTCCTTCCAAGGTTTCTTTATGAGGCGGTGTCAAGATTTACTCATCAGATGCCAACTTTTGATCCATGATTGTCTTTGACAACTATGTTCTTTGTAATTACAATTATGGTGATTTTTTCATTTTCTTATTAAATACAAATATGTAGAAAAGCAAAAGCTAAATAATGGATAATGATAGGAGCATATTCATAAGAAAAATTATTACAATGACCCTAAATTCTTATCGTACCCATGGCATCTACGTTAGTTTATTATATTTTTTTAGTGAAGGGCCCAAAATCGTAGAATACTTACTCACTTTCTAGATGATCTATAGAAAGATCAATTTGAAAAGTTTCAAATTTTCAAAGTTAAATGAAAAGTTTTAGAATGATTAAATTGTTCCATAGTTAGTTTAATTTGTGAAGCTTCCTTGCCTTATGAAGCATTTATTCCGTTAAGGTTTACTTTTATTTGTTAAAATTTATTAATTTGTGTATGTAATATATTCAATAAAAATAAATAATATATGTCTTAAATGTTACATACAAGAAACCACAAAAAAAAAGAAATTCAAAATTAAATGTTATTAATTGTTTTTTGAAATAGACAAAATAATGCACATTATCCTGAATCATTGAGTAAAAAATCATTGATGGCTTACTAACTTTCAAGTTGACAATAAATGGGGAAGTCAAAAGAACTACAATTTGTTGCTATGTTATCTCGTACGTTGTCAATTGAAATAGAGAATTTAAAAGAGAAATAATCACTGGTTGCAAATCTTACTCATTGTTAATGGGCCATGGATTTGACATGCCATTGTTGTCTCCTATCAACCCACTTCCCATCACCCACATATTGATGTTGGACATTGGGTTTAGCACTCCCCGTGTGTTTTGCGACATGGACTAACTCCCTCTTGTGGATCCTACTTCTAGTGATTGTAGCAAAGACTAATGCCTACAGGTTTTGGTCTAACAACAATCGTGATTCCAACAGTGGTACCAAAGTGACAAGTCTCAAGTTTGAAAATCACCCAACTCCTACGAGGGGGAGATTGTGGACATCAGGCTCATCTCTCTTAGCGTGTTTCACAACATGGACTAACTGCCTTTCATGGATCCTAACTTTGGTGATTGTAGCAGAGACTACTTCATGTGGGTTTTTGTCTACTGGAAATCGTGATTCCAACAACTAATTGACTTCAACCTTGGATGAAATGTATTATGTCATTAGAATTGAATCTATGGAAATGGCCTTAATTCAACACAATAGCTACAATATTTCTACCTCTATTTCCCTCTATGATTTGTCAGTCTCTTCATGGACCTAATTTAATCCTTATTACATAAATAAATTGAGACCAAAATCATCTATAACTTCAGCTCCCAATTTCTATTTATTTCAATTTCTATTGAATAATATAGGATAGAATAAGGGCAAGGTTCACTACTTTCTTTCATGTTGTATTTGTTTCCTTTAATTACATAAATTATTGTATCTTTAGACATCATGTGTCCACAACAAACTTAAACACAAACTGACATCATTGCATGCTCTTTGGGTTTGAAGGGAATAGCATAGATGGATCACCGAAGTTTATGTATTCCAAATATCTCAATCTTCTACCCCTCTCCTTTATAAATCCACCTTTTCCTTAATAGGGGATGGATGGAAAGCATCATATTTTGGTTGTGATATAGGCCTAAATTATATATTTTTTCTTGATTTTTATTGACAGTTGTCTTCTTCCAAGAGCAAAGGATTCCCCTCTATTAATTGAGGCTCATCTTTTATTTCTTGATAGGATTATTTGGTTTGTTGAAGGGCCTTCTTTCTATGTATATCTTCTCTAACTCAATTTTTTCCATTGACATTTTAAGAGAATGAGGATTTTCTCCTCCCTTTACTTGTCATCCAAATCCAAAGTAACTTGATGCCTCCACCCTTCCACCACAATTGGTGATGGATTCATTTATATAATATAAGGTGTTATGTTCTCCAACTTGGAATAAATATTCCTGAAATTACATTATCTTATTGAAATTGGAATAAATCTACCTCCAATTACATTATATTCTTCAACTTATAATAAATCTACCCCCAACTATTATCTTCTTCAGAATAGAACAAACTTGGCTCCAACTTTAACAATGAGAAGATACGATTAGTGATCATTTTCGTGTTAGTGGAAGAAATTTGTGGAGTGTTGGGTCACCTTGTCATGATGATTGATTGACTTACCAAGTAATGAAAACTCCAATATTGAAGCCAGATTGTAAGAGACCCACTCCATCCCATTTTGAGTTTTGAATCCTCCATCATACATACATGTTTTCCACTTGATATTCTAATGGTGACATTTCCTATAAGTGAAAAGATATTTAATGTTATATTTCAATAAAATAATAATGATGACATTTCCTATAAGCGAATAATGTAGGAATTTGCAGGGTAAGTTCCTTAGATAGAACACCAAAGGATACATCTCAAAAACAGATCACAGATCAATACACCAGTATTCTTGACATGGTTAAAACCGTTAAAGGGGGAAACAGTCCACGGCCTGAGCCAACACAGCCACTTCAAGAAATTTATTAATGTAAAAGAAAGAAAAATTACATAATCTTCTCTCATGAACAGTCACCAAACAAATGGCCTTCCATGCCCTTTAAATAGAGATCATGGACCAATCGAGTGTTAATCCAAGGATCAAGTGTCGGTAATATCAAGGAGAGAATGAACCGTCGAATCACTTCATGTCTAGAACAAATTGTGACCGTCAGATAGCTAAAAAAAGTAAATACTAAAGAAACATTCTTTATCTAACTATACACTAGACCAAGTTATACTTAATTAATTCCTATGTGTCAGAATATCCTAACACCCCGCCTTAAGAACATTTTCGGATAGGATTGAAGGATGTACAAAGTTGACACAATAGGAGAAGGAAGGAGGCATTAGAGCATATCCCCACTTAGTGACCACTTGCTAAACTCCAACCATAAATCGAAGTTTGGTAAACTCAACCTCTGTGAGAGCCTTTGTAAAGATGTCTGCAACTTGATCATCAATTGAACAATATTGCACTTCAATAACATGGTCATGAAAGAGATTTTTGATGAAGTACATGTGTAGTTCAATGTGTTTGTTGCGCTGATGTTGAACTGGATCTTTGCATAGTTGAATGGCACTTTGATTATCACACCAAAGTGTAGTCGGATGTTGCTATTGAAAACCAAACTCTGAAAGGATCTAAAGAAGCCACAGGGATTCCTTATTAGCTTCAACAGTGCCAGGATACTCTACTTCTACTGAAGAAAGATAAATGGAACTTTTTTTCTTGCAATCCCATGTAATAGGTCAAGAACGAAGAGTGAAGACATAACCTGCAATCGACTTCCGATCATCAGGGTCACCAGCCTAATCAGAATCAGTGAAACCAACTAATAGAGGAGATGCTTCTACACTAATGAATCCCAAATTGAACTGTACCTCGAAACATAATGAAGTATTCTTTTAGCTGCTTTCCAATGACTTTCATGTAGCTTTTTCATAAACCGAGAAACAAGGCCAATAACAAAGGAAAGTTCAAGACAGATATGGATCAAATACAAAAGTTTTCCAACAAGTTGACAGTATAAGGTAGCATCAACTTCAGGGGAAGTAAAAGTGACTAAAATTATGACTCCAGAATGAAAGGGAGAAGGGGCTGGCTTATAGTCTTCCATGTGAAAGTGGCGTAGAAGATCACAGGCATACTTGGACTGGGAAAGGGAAATACCTTCTTTGGATTGCAAGACTTGAAGACCAAGAAAATAATGCAAGTGTCCTAAGTCTGTCATTTCAAACTACTTTTTAAGGCTAGACTTCACATGGTTTATAAGGTTGTGATCACTACCAATAAGGATAATATCATCAACATAAAGAACAAGAATGGTAAGAGACTTTCCCACTTTCTTGGTGTAGACAATATTGTCAGAATGACACGCAAAAAATCCAGTATCTAAGATAAAGCTATCCATTTTGGCATACCAAGTCCGAGGGACTTGCTTGAGACCATAAAGGGATTTCTTAAGTCAGCATACAAGGCTAGAGTCTTTTTGTAAAAGGTAAGCAGGTTGTTCTATATAGATTTATTCATGTAAGTCCCCATGCAAAAGGACAAATTTAACATCCATCTAATGGACTTCCCATTTGAAAGAGGCAACAAGGGAAAGAACAGGGTGGATAATGTTCATTTTGGAAATATGGGAGAAGGTTTCAGTATATTTAATGCCTTCAACTTGTGAAGAACCCTTAGAAACTAGATGAGCTTTATGTTTATCATCTTTTCCATTTGGTCCAAACTTGGTTTTGTAAACCCATTTTCATCTAACAAGTTTTTGTCTCTTTGGAAGAGGAACAAGTTCCCATGTATCAATTGCCAATAATGAACGATATTCTTTATTCATAGTTGCATCCGAATTTGGATGGCCTGAAGCTTCTGCAAAGGTGTCAAGATCATAATTCGTTGAAGCTTGAGGCAGTAAAGAATATGTTATATCAAAATGAGAACGTGTATGGTGTTGATCTGTAGCATCACTTGTAAGAGCACCTGCTTCATCCCGAGTAGTGCGGACCCATTTTGGAAGCTAAGAAGTTGAAGGAGGATCCCAAGAAGGTGGGGGAGGATTGTCATACTCGATGTCATCATCTGAAAAATGAATATTTTCAGAAGTAGAAGGGATAGAGAGAGGTGGCGCATCCACCGAACTCAGATCGCAGGCTGATATATTTTCAACAAACTTTACATCTCTTCTAATGATAACATTTTTGGATTTAGGTTGAAGAAGTCTATATCCGTTGACATCTTTAGGATATCCAACAAAAATACATTTTTCACTCTTAGGTTCTAAGGCTTTATGTTTTTTTATCTAGAATATGGCCCCATGCTTCACTTCCAAAAACATGAAAGTGACTTACATCTAGTTTAATTGAAGTCCATGATTCTTCTAGAGCGATATTCTTTAAAAGCTTAGTAGGAGTGCGATTTACTATGTAATTTGCACATTTAATTGCTTCTGCCCAAAAAAGACTAAGCCCTTTAGATTGAAGCATACAAATAGTCATTCCCTTTAAGGTGTGATTCTTCCTTTTGGCAACACCATTTTGTTGTGGAGTATATGGAACAATATGTTGCAATTGAATTCCATGCTCAGTGCAAAAGTTGATAAATTTGTTGTTAACATATTCTCTACCATTATCAGATCTTATCTTAAGAATTTGATTTCCAGATTATTTCTCAACAAATGCCTTAAAGGCCAAGAACATGTTAAAGACTTCACTCTTGAGTTTTAAGAAGTATACACAAGTGTGTCTGGAGAAATTATCAATGAAAGTTAAGAAATATGTGTAGCCAGAGAATGAAACAACTGGAAGTGGACCACATAAATCAATATGCATAAGCTATAAAGGGGCTGAGACGAGCCAAGAGGCACATTTTTCAAAACTATACCGATGATATTTTCCAAGTACACATCCGGAACAAACACCATCTCTTCAAGATACCATAGGAAGACCTGTCACCATATTTTCTTTATATAGATTTTGAAGGGAGCTATAGTTTAAGTGACCAAATCGCTCATGCCAAAGTTTGTTCACTTCGTCATTATGAGAGACAAATACTGATGGAAGAGTTGATGACCCAAAGTTGTTCAACTTATACAACCTTGTAGAATCATTAGAAACTCTAGTAGATAAAACCTATCTAGGATCTCTTAGGTCCTTAATTACAACATCATGAGGTGAAAATTCAACGGCTTTGCCTTCAACCAAATGAGTTATCTGATATAAAGATAGAAGGTTGCAGGATAAGGTAGGAACACATAATACATCATTAAATTGACCATTTTCTAGGCGAATAGTTCCAGTCCCTACAACACTAAGAGATCTATCATCAACAACATATATATTTTTGGTGTTACAATCATTTAAGGAAGAAAACATGACTTTGTTTTTGGTCATGTGATAAGAAGCTCCACAATCAATGAGCCACTCATCAGAATGAGAAGAAGAAGATATATTTAGTGCATAACCATACTGAGATGCTTGACAACCACATGCAAAAAGTTTTATTCCTAAAAATGAAGTTGAAGTTAAAGAGTGCTCCAAATGGATGTTATGCTTCTTTATTTTTGCTTCCAAGGCTTCCATCTTCTTAAAGCATTTGGATTCTAAGTGGTGATCATGATTACAAAAGTTGCAATGTCTATCAGTATTCTTCCCTTTGTTTTTAGTTGCCTTATCATTTTGTTGAATTGATTTTTCATTTTGATACTGAAATGGCTTAGGACCATTGTTTGGTTTAGGACCATTCTTTTTAGTATGCTGCTTCTTAGGATTCTTTGAACTTGGTTGTTGCTGGGCTACTAAGGCTTTCTTAGAAGAGTTTCTAATATTAAGAAGACCAAGATGTAAGAGTTTTCCTTGTTCTCTTATTAAAGAATCATGAAAGGCATCTAAAGAGGGGGACTTGTAGTATTTTCCTTGAGAAATAAAGGTTTCTCTAGTAGAATGGAAGGCGAAAACAAACATAGAGTATGCTAGTCCTAACTTAATAAGAATGGAATAGATAAGGCTACCATCTTCTTTCTTAACCTTAACACCTTCCAAGAGAAGTATAAGGGTTTTGAACTTGGATAAAAAATATTCAATGGAAGAAAAATGATTGAGGTCCAAGATAAGCAACTCATTTTCGAGTTGATAGGCTCTAATTTCATTTTTAATTCCAAAAGCTTTATTGAGCTTTTTCATTGCTTCATCGAGGGTATCAATTTCTGCGATATGGAATCTAAGGTCTGGAGAAATAGACATCCCTATCAACCCATGTTCTTGATCTTACTTATTTTCCCATTTGGCTTGATTATCTTCATCTTGAGGTTTAGACTCTTGGCCTGAGGCTATTCTGTAAGTATCTTTACTTCTAAGTAAATCCCCCACGTAGGATAGCATTGGAAGTAGTTGGTGTTGTCAAGAATAACTAGGCATGGAATTTTCCTTTTAGAATAAACTAAAACTGTATATTCTGAAATGAAGGTTCATATAGAAAGATCTCAAAAAATTAGGCTGATTAAAAAAAAAAGGCTTTGAAAACGGCTTTCGGATGAAGAATTTATGGCTTTCTAAAGAAAAGTTGTTGAAGATGCTAACAAACCATGTGAATCTTTGGAAGTTAATGATAATTTTATATTTAAAAAAAATTCCCCCCCATTTCCAAATTTAATCTAATCAGCTTGCTTTAAAAAAAATATATGTGACCCTGTTTTATAAATAAGTGAAAGTCACTTTTACAATGGTACTTTATGAACTATCCACTAAATTGTAACTTAAGTAAAATATAAAGTGACTTTAGAATTATAAGTGACTCACCTTTTATAATGGGTGAGAACACTTTTACATAAAGTAACTTTAAAACATAAGTTACATGTGTTTTCTAAAAAACAACTCAACAAAAAAAAAGACTTGAACCCAAGACCTCTATTCTCATGAAGTAACTTTAAACCAAGTGAGCTAGTTTAAAATGTTAGTAATTTTTGGAAATGAGGAAGGTTGTTTTTTTTTGTCCACTAAAGCTTTGGGGTGCGTGCTTACTTGAAAACCCATTTTTTCCTACAAAACAAAAAAAACAACCACACAAACCAAACGAACAAGTAAAAGTATCCAAGTCTTACGTCTTAAAGTTAGATTTCGCTAGAAACTAAATATTTTACTCAATGTTTATGATTTTCCGAGATCACACTAAGGTGTAACAGAAAAGATCATATGCATGAGAAAAATCCTTTCTTTTTGTTTCTGGTTTGCCCAAATCGCACAGTCACGGACAAAGAGTATACGAAGAAATGAAAGGTATAGATCCGGTAATAAAAAAAATATTTATGACTATAAACCAAAATAAATAAAGAGATAAATAACTATAACTACAAATAAAGATTGTAGACCTCCAGATCTTAAAAATGAGTAGCAAGGGCTACTGGAAACCTTTTCACGTGAAATGAAAGAGGTTCCTCACTGCAACAAATGCTCCTAACACAATAGAGCAGTTCTCTTGACCCAAAAGCGATCAGAAACAATAGATCTAGGAAATGACAGTCGGATGTAGTTGTACAGGCTTCGGATTTGGGTAACCAACGAATGCGGCCCTCGAATAGCTCTGATACCATGTAGGAATTTACAGGGTAAGTTCCTTAGATAGAACACCAAAAGACACTGCTCACAAACCGAGCATAGATCAGTACACTTGTATTCTTGACGTGGTTAAAACCCTCAAAGAGGGAAACATTCCACACCCTGAGCCAATGCGACCACTTCAGGCAATTTATTAATGTAAAAGAAAGAAAATTTACATAAGTTTCTCTCATGAACGGTCACTAGACAAATGACCCTCCATGCTCTTTAAATAGAGATCATGGACCAATCGGGTGTTAAGCCGCGGATTAAGTGTCGGTAACACTGAAGAGAGAATGAACCGTCAGATCACTTCATGTCTAGAGCATATCATTACCGTCGAATTATAAGTTACAAAAAGTATATACTAAAAAAACAAATTTTTCCTAACTATACACTAAACCAAGTTATACTTAATTAATTCCTATGTGTCAGAATACCCTAACAAATAAGGCATCTTTTCATTAAGATACAATATTTCATTATAAAATGGTGATAGTTGATGAGGTTTATAATTGTCTTTTTCGATAATGCATTTTTTCTTTCCCATAATTTAATGTTTACACTGTGTTATTTTCATTTTAAACTCATTTCATTATTTTCAAAACATACATTGTTATGGTTGGATTTTTATGTGAAATGAATGGTTTTTTTATTTTCCTTTTTTTTCTAGAAAATTAACAAGATTACATGATTTGTGTATTGGAATGGTTAATTTGTCAATTGCAGGACTGAATGAGATGCCAATTTGTTTTACTACTAAGTGGATGTTGTATAATTATTTGTTAGCCATTGTTGCTACATGATCTTTCAATAGCATCAGTTCATTATACCAAATTATCAATTGTTGAGTTATTATGTAGCAAAACTACATAATAAATTAACTTTAGACCAAACAAAAAAAACCACACAAATCAACCGAACAAGCAAAAGTATCCAAGCCTTGCGACTTAAAGTTAGATTTCACCATAGACTAAATATTTTACTCAATGTTTATGATTTTCCGAGATCACACCAAGGTGCAACGGAAAAGAGCATACACATGAGAAAAAAACCTTTCTCTCTATTTCTAGTTTTCCCAGATCGCTTAGAGTCGCACACAAAGAGCATACAAAGAAATGAAAGGTATAGATCCAGTAATAAAATAATATTTAGGACTATAGACCAAAATAAATAGAGATATAAATAACTATAACTGCAAATAAAGATTGTATACCTCCAGATCTTAAAAATGAGTAGCTAGGGCTACCAGAAACCTTTTCTCATGAAATGAAAGGGGTTCCTCACTACAACATATGCTCCTAACACAATGGAGCAATTATCTCGGCCCGAAAGCGGCCAAAAATAATAGATCTAGGAAATGACAGTGACAGTCAAATGCAGTTGTACTCGCTTCGGATTGGGATCACCAATAGATGCGACCCTCGAATAGCTCTGATACCATGCAGGAATTTACAAGGTAAGTTCCTTAGATAGAACACCAAAAGACACCACTCACAAACCAAGCATAGATCAGTACACCTGTATTCTTGACGTGGTTAAAACCCTCAAAGAGGGAAACAGTCCATGGCCTGAGCCAACTCAACCACTTTAGGCAATTTATTAATGTAAAAAAAAGAAAATTTACATAAGCTTCTCTCATGAGCGGTCATCAGACAAATGACCCTCCATGCTCTTTAAATAGAGATCATGGACCAATCAGGTGTTAAGCCATGATTTAAGTGTCAGTAATACCGAAGAGAGAATGAATCATCGGATCACTTTATGTCTAGAGCATATCGTGACCGTCAGATTATAAGTTACAAAAAGTACATACTAAAAAAAAAACTTTTCCTAACTATACACTAGACCCAGTTATTCTTAATTAATTCCTATGTGTCGAAATATCCTAATAAATAAGGCATCTATATCATATTTCATTAAGATACAATATTTCATTATAAAATGGTGATAGTTGATGAGGTTTATAATTTTCTTTTTCAATAATGCATTTTTTCTTTCCCACAATTTAATCTTTACATTGTGTTATTTCCATTTTAAACTCATTTCATTATTTTCAAAACATACATTGTTATGGTTTTTATGTGAAACGAATGGTTGTTTTATTTTCCTTCTTTTCTACAAAGTTAACAAGATTACATGATTTGTGTATTGGAATGGTTAATTTGTCAATTGCAGGACTCAATGAGATGCCAGTTTGTTTTACTACTAAGTGGATGTTGTATAATTATTTTTCAGCCATAGTTGCTACATGATCTTTTAATAGCATCACTTCATTATACCAAATTATCAATTGTTGAGTTGTTATGTAGCAAAACTACATAATAAAATTTAGACTAAGTGAGCTAGTTTAAAATGTTAGTAATTTCTGGAAAGGAGGCAGGTTGTTTTTTTTTTTTGCTCACTGAAACTTTGGGGTGCGTGCTTATTTGAAAACCCCTTTTTTCCTACAAAACAAAAAAAACAACCACACAAACCAACCGAACAAGCAAAAGTATCCAAGCCTTACGACTTAAAGTTAGATTTCACCATATAGTAAATATTTTACTCAATGTTTATGATTTTTCGAGATCACACTAAGGCACAGTGGAAAAGAGCACACACATGAGAAAAAACATTTCTTTCTATTTCTAGTTTTCCCAGATCGCACATAGTCGCAGGCAAAGAGCATACGCATAAATGAAATGTATAGATCCGGTAATAAAAAAATATTTAGGACTATAAACCAAAATAAATAGATATAAATAACTATAACTGCAAATAAAGATTGTATACCTCCAAATCTTAAAAATGAGTAGCTAGGGCTACCAGAAACCTTTTCGCATGAAACGAAAGGGGTTCCTCACTACAACATATGCTCCTAACACAATAGAGCAATTCTCTTGGCTCGAAAGCGACCAAAAACAATAGATCTAGGAAATGACAGTCAAATGCAGTTGTACCCGCTTCGGATTGGGATCACCAACAGATGCGACCCTCGAATAGCTCTGATACCATGTAGGGATTTACAGGGTAAGTTCCTTAGATAGAACACCAAAGGAAACCACTCACAAACAGATCACAGATCAGTAAACCAGTATTCTTGAGGTGGTTAAAACCCTCAAAGAGGGAAACAGTCCACGACGTGAGCCAACGTGGCCACTTCAGGAAATTTATTAATGTAAAAGAAAGAAAATTTACATAAGCTTCTCTCATGAACGGTCACCAGACAAATGACCCTCCATTCTCTTTAAATAGAGATCATGGACCAATTGGGTGTTAAGCCATGGATTAAGTGTCGGTAATACGGAGAGAGAATGAACCACCAAATCACTTCATGTCTAGAACATATCGTGACCGTCAGATTATAAGTTACAAAAAATACATACTAAAAAACAAACTTTTCCTAACTATACACTAGACCA
The DNA here is from genome assembly GCA_000404065.3 of Pinus taeda. NCBI lineage: Eukaryota > Viridiplantae > Streptophyta > Pinopsida > Pinales > Pinaceae > Pinus > Pinus taeda. The sequence goes on along the minus strand of APFE031002559.1, from coordinate 44,314 downwards.
AGTTATACTTAATTAATTATTATGTATCGGAATATCCTAACAAATAAGGCAACTATATTATATTCCATTAAGATACAATATTTCATTATAAAATGGTGATAGATGATGAGGTTTATAATTGTCTTTTTCGATAATGCATTTTTTCTTTCCCATAATTTAACCTTTGCATTGTCTTATTTCCATTTTAAACTCAATTCATTATTTTCAAAACATACATTCTAATGGTTGGATTTTTATGTGAAATGAATGGTTGTTTTATTTTCCTTTTTTTCTAGAAAATTAACAAGATTACATGATTTGTGTATTGGAATGGTTAATTTGTCAATTGTAGGACTGAATGAGATGCCAATTTGTTTTACTACTAAGTGGGTGTTGTATAATTATTTGTCAGCCATAGTTGCTACATGATCTTTCAATAGCATCAGTTCATTATACCAAATTATAAATTGTTAAGTTATTATGTAGCAAAACTACCATCATGAGAAAAATCCAACTACTATAGAATTTCATTGTAGCAATGGATTTGTTCAAATTTGTAATTATTGTTTTTAATATTTTACTTCAAGAAATTTACTAGACTACCACACCAGCTATTTTAATCATTCACAATTACACATTTAGACATACAACTTGAGTTCAAATTTTCGGTTGTATATTTATTGAGGTGGTTAAGATGGATAACACCATACCTTAGACCAATTATTTTTTTTTTCTTCTCAATTGGAGTAGTTAAAAATTATTTGTTTATTTTAAATTAGTTCCTAAAATCAAACAACCATTTTGGAGAAGGATTCTCTTGACTGTATAAAAGTTAGGACAAAAGGATTAATGAGGGTTTGTAGTTTTGGTAATCTTTTTATGAAATCTTGGTACTAGTTGTGTTGGTTCATTGAAGTTCTTCTACAATGGATCACGAACTATAGAGCAAGGACCACTCTACAGTAGTAACGATCATATTCTTATTTGGTTCTATCATTACAATTACTTTAAAATTAGCAATTGTTGATTTACTTTATTTTTGGGCATAAAACAAACTCGATGAGATAGTCTTATATACCATAACTATAGAAATGTAGTTGGTTGGATAATTTTAATTAGTTTCTATTGTAGTTAATTAAGTTAGTTATTGTAGTTAACCTTTATATTTTGTATGATGTAGTTAAATTAGTTAGCCATTGTAGTTAAATTTTGTGTTTCAATTTATATAGATAAATAAAACAATCCAGAGAAGTATTTGTGTACTTATTTGTATAAATGTGGTTGGTTAGTTTTCATTCCATAAATTATAACAAGACCTTATATATTTATTCCTCGAAAAAATATTTTTTGCACTCGGAACTAGGCAAGAAAGTTAAGATTATAAAATGCATATATATTTAACAACATTCTCAAAAGTTATATGTTCTTGATAAATAAGTGGTTTTTGTTAATAGATGGAGTGATTCATTTCCTACATTCTCTAAGAAGGTCACTTTTTGACATTGTTGTTGAGGAACACACAAAATTTTAGAATCTTATCTTTTGTATTTGGCTTTAGAAAATAAGATACTAGAAGAAATGAGTTGGAACTATTTCCCACTTTTGTCCTTTTAGTATTTTCATTTTTTCTTATTTAATAAGAATGAAAGAGCATGAGGGAAAAGTAAGGAACGTTTCTTTTTAAAACTCGCTCGAATTCCAATTTCTAGGAAATCAAGAAAGTGAGAAGATTTTTCTTAAACTTATAAAATTCTTAAGGATGAACCTAATGCTATAATACAATGAGAAATTCTAGACTTTTATATTTGACAATTTCGAAGTGTTCGAATAACATCTAAATATTTTATATTATGGGAAGAAGGACGTGAATATTGATGTGAGGAAGAAATACAAAAAACAAGACATGATAGGCATACTAGGCATGAATAGGAAGAATAAAAGGAGAGTACCACTTTTCTATATGGGAGATTTCTGATGATGCTAAAATGAAGAATGTTTTTTTTTTACAAGAATGGTTATAGGATTTCATTAATTGCTTGGCTAATGGCCACATAATCGGTTACAAAGGGAGGAGCAATTTTCAGCATGCCTCTTACCAAATGGGAATTGGCTCTTGCTCTTATCAACTTCCTCTTTTTACAATTATTGAAGTGCACTTTTGCTGCTAATTGTCCAAGCTGGAAGGTACAAACGAACTGTTGTAAAAGAAAGCAGTAAAACATGGCTCTTTACAGGATATGCGCCCACAAGATTTCCTTATTTTTTAGAATAGTTCAGGCCTCTAAGTGAATAGCCCTGTTTGCCTGAATTTCTGCTACTTTATTATTTGTTCTCAGTACATGAAAATAATTCAAGTGTAGAGATTTTGACATGCTTTTAATCCTTGTAATTAACCTTGCTAGCTGGAGATCTGTTGGGTTGGAGTTGGTCGCCACTGCTCTTATGATTACTTGGGAGTCTCCAAATACATTTGCTTCCCGAATTCCCAGCTCTTTGAGGAAGTTTACTCCTTGTAAGAGGGCCAACGCCTCGGCTTGTATGCTAGATGTATGGCCTAAAATGAAGAATGTTAATCTTACAGTTCTTCTAGTATTTTATAGGTTTCCTACAAAGGATCCTCATATTTTCTTGTTTGAATTTGAAGTCTTATGTAGAATCTATGGTTACAAAACATACTCTCAAAAGTTAATGGTGTTCCCTTAAACTTTGAAATATGCTACTTTAATATGGTTTTGGAAGTAAAGGTACTTGGTAGGAAATGAAAGATGGTTTCCTATCAAACATAAATATTTTGTAAAGCAAGAGGAATAAGAGATTAAATATTTCATATGTTGGGAATCAAGGAATATTGAGAGGGGGGGGGTGTGGTGTACCAAAAATTCAATAATTGCAATTAACAAACAACAATACAACATTTATATGATTTGTATACAATGATTTAATGCAGAAACCCTTGCAGGAGAAAACCACAAAATCTTGTTTTTAATATGATGTAAATGAAAGGCGTCACTTTAGATTACATTAATATTTGTGAGTATCAAGTCAGAGGAGGCCCCAATCCCCTAAAATCATAAAGAACCAACTTTCTATAGGCACCAACCTCAGATCTGTACATAAGTCAACCTGCTATAGCCAGGGAGATTTATATTTCATGCATTTTCAGACTAATGTCTACGAAATTGTTCTTTAATTCTTGATCAAGCCAATATCACTACTTTGTCTTCAATTTTCTCTGTCACGCGCAGAACACAATAGCTTTCAATCCTCTCCAATTGAGTCCTCTCACTCACACTAAGCACAACACAACAATCTTCTCCTTCAATTAAATTATCTCGCTCTCGCACAAAGCAACGATTTTCACAAGCACTAACTCACTGGACTATCACTTCAGCTACACAAAGTTTTTCTTTCTTCATTTAGTTACAAATGGCTTGAAATATGAACTACATTAATTCACATATAGTGTAAGGAAGAACTTCCGTACCTCATAAAAATCAAAGATGTACTTCATTTACTCACACATAGTGTGAAGAAAGACTTTGATAATTATTTCATAGCTCAAGGAGAAAATTACCTTAACGAACACAAGAAGCTACTAGAGTTATACCTTTGATTTCTCAGTATTATTTCAGTTGAACCTAGTTATCGCAACCAAAACCTATGTTTTTCCTTCAATTGCTACTAACTATATTTTGGCATTTAGAACACCAAATTTGAAATGTGTCACACCCTTAAAATTTATCTCTTGCGTCATATGAATTGAGAGCTAAGATAAACCAATTAAACATGGAAAGCAATTAGTTTCACCATGTTTTAAATCCTTTGTGCCCTTAACCTTCATTTCTTAGGATTTATGTGCTTCAAGGCTAGAACCATGCCTTCACACCAAAGATGCTTGCACAAACATCCTAGAGGCCTAGATAACTTTACACTATTGAACCTTTATAAAACAAGCCTTTGCCAAAAAATCCTAAGGATATTTCAGATCATTGGTTATGCCATCTGCTAATGCCATCACTTCCATGTGGCAACCTTTGATTGGTGCCTCGTGTCACTCAGATTTAGTCCATTTAACCACCCAAAAAGTCCACAAGCACCCATGTGTCACTTTCTTATCGAACCACATTGCATATTTGTGACATTATCACCATCTTTCAGCTAGTTATCATAGTATGGAATGGGGTCTTGGATTTTGTGTTTTGCAACATTTTTCCTCATTGACCAGAAAGTTCCCGAGGGCACTGGATTCATGTTATTTTCCATACAAGATAATTATTTATGTAGCGCCTTTTTTCTTCGTGCCACGTTTATCATGCTAAGTCTCATAACTTTCCTTCAGCTACGTCTTCCAAGGCGTGTCATGAAATAGCCAAAAAATCGATAGAAAATTTCCTGTATCTTGGACTCTATATACCGGGTCATTGCGAAAACATTTCATGTCCTCATCCAACTAAACTTGGTGCAATTAATGACGTGTCTTGTCAGTCGTCATCATGTGCCAGGCCATTGCCTATGCGAAGGAAATTCCTTGGGGTCCAATCTTTTTCAGCTAAGTCCTTCGATAATTTAAAATGACCTGAATGTTTAATTTACGTCATTTGCCAGTACTGAAAAATTCTCCATCCTGCGGAGTCTGTAAACTATGGGGCTATCAACAGCGACACCCCTTTCTCCATGCCAAAACCTTCTACAATAAAAATGGAAATTTTCACGTCGAGTGCTAGGGAAATTCTTGTCTATAGACTTTCTTAACCGTGGCTCCCATCTCATGCCTTTGTGACTTCTCTGACCAAAAGCTCTCTGGCGTGTCATCAAATTGTCAGTCAGATAATGGGAAAATTCTCATTCCACACCCTTTGTTAGCCAATGCAACTACACACATTTTACATTACCCAACCATTGATTGACTTATCCTTTTTTTATCAGTAACTCAGATTAATTATAAGGCACCCTGTATGGGGGTCTGCAATTTTTTTTATAGAAATGTGAAGCTTGGAACCCTACCAAAATTCAAAACATCATAACTCCTTATCCTTTAGGATTTTTCCAAAGTTCCTTATACCATTAGAAAGGTATCTAAGAGGGACATCCAATTATATTCTTTACACAAGCACTTGAACTAATTCATGGCACGAAAAATGACTTCAAAGACCAAATTGACATCAATGAAAACCATCTTGCAATCATCTCAGCAATCTTCCCATTTGGAATTGATGACAACATTAACAAGAATTATTGAGGCATTGATGGAAACAAATATTATCTATATAACCCCTAATACCTATCATGCTCTTCTCCCCCTGAATGTTTAACTTTCCATGGCTATCTGTTGTTTGGACACTACTCCATGTTAGTTGTTCAGCTTGCTTCTAGGACACTTCTCCCCCTTTGTTACTCTCCATGTATATCAATGTTTGGGCACTTCTCCCCCTTTCAGATCAATAGTAAAGGGGATAAATGGATAAAATACCCCAGGGCTATTCCTCTTTTAAACAAAATATGCAGTTGTAATTGATCCCCCCTGTAACCTCTCCCCCTGCAAAGATATATTGATAACATAAAAATTTCCATTTCAACATTCTTCTCTTATAGCATACTCTTTAAATTGCTCAACAAAATGAGTAGTTACATGTCCCCAAACAAATTGAGTCATTTTTTTATGGAGATACCAGTCCCAATTTGTGTCTAAGGTACAATTCCCTAGGAAGTGATTTTGTAAAGATATTTGCAATATACTCAGTAGTAGCCACATACTCAAGTTTAACAATATGCTCAACAACTTGATCTCTCAAAAAATGATACTTAATTAGAATTTGTTTACTTTTTGAGTGCCTAATAGGGTTCTTGGAAATACTAATAGAACTAGTATTCTTACACATGATGGGGAATGGATCATCAAACTCAAATTTGATATTCTTTAGTGTTTTCTTCATCCAAATGATTTGAGTAAAATAAGTAGTTGCAGTTATTTACTCAACTTCAATTTTAGATAAAGAAATTGAATTTTTATCTTGCTTACCCAAGACAATAGGAAGTTGCCCAAAAAGAATGTTGCTCCACTTGTTCTCTTCCTGTGATCAATGCTTCCAGCCCAGTCCTCATTAGTATATGCTTTTAAATTGAACTATTTACCTCTTTCATGCCACAACCCAAAAGCAATTGTGCCCTACAATATTTGAAAATTCTTTTGACTGAGTTGACATAGCTCTCTTTTGGATTGGATTGAAATATGGAAACTAAACCTACTTCTTGCATTATGTTAGGCCTTGAGGTATTTAAATATAACATGCTTCCAATAATATACATATAATTTGTTTGATTTACAGTGGGAGGCTCATTTTATTTATTTAATTTGCAACTAGTCATCATTGGTGTGTTAATAGGCTTACACTCTTCCATTCCATTTTTTTCAATCTCTTTTAAATATTTGGATTGGGAAATAAAGATACTTTTCTATCTATGTGACTTGAAATCCAAGGAAGAATGACAACTATCACAACATGGACATTTCAAATTCCATTTGCATTGCTTCAACAAATTATTGAAGCATTTGGTCCAGATCACTCCCAAAGATGATATCATCGACATACACAACAATTATTAGTAAATTATCATCTTCGGATTTAATATACAGGTTTTTGTCAGTAGTCCCTCATTTAAATACACGTTTTTGTAGGTACTTGTCCAGCCTTGTGTACCAATCCATTGGTGCTTATTTCAGGCCACACAACACTTTTCTCAACCTGCACACTTGATCTCCATCTTCTAAGAGTTGAAATCCTTTAGGATGTTCAATGTACACTTCTTCCTCTAGCTGGCTATTAAGAAAGGATGACTTTACATCCATTTGATAAACTTTAAACATATTATGATTTACAAATGCCAAGAACATCTTGATAACCTTTAGTGTAGCTACAGGGGAAAACTTTTCTTCAAAATCAATGCATTATACCTTAGCATAACATTTGCAGACCAACCTGTATTTTTTTATTATCATGTGTCCTTCTTCATTTAGCTTGTCCTTGAACACCCACTTTGTACCAAATATTTTCTTGACATTTGGTCTAGGAACCAGTTCCGAAGTGTTGTTTTTCGCTATATGGTCCAACTCTTGATCCATTGCTTTAACCCATAATTTATCTTCACTTACTTGACATAAGTTTTTGGGTTCTATTTGACACAACAGAGAAAACGTTGCATGTTTGGGACTATTTGTGAATCTTTTTCTTGTATAAACCCTAAGTTCTTTGTCTCCAATTATTTGACTCTCAGGGTGTTCCTTTTTTACATACGAGGATGGTGTTTTATGCCTCTGAGAGGTTCCTTCTTCTTCTTCCTCTTCTTCTTCTTCTTCTTCTTTTAGTTTTTCATATTTAAGAACACAATCATCATCCACATCTGATTTCTCATTCTCCTGAGGTTGTGTTGAATGAGTCAAGGCTTCATCAACTTTGACATCAATACACTCCTCAATATTCTTGGTCCTCTTGTTCTAACATTTGTATCCCCTGCTTTTAATTGAATATCCAAGTAAAATACACTCATCATGTTAGGTCCCTATACTACTAGTGTAACCCCTTATTGCTATTAGTGCAACCCCCTTATTGTTACTATTGTGCCCCATAGAAGCCCACTATTGTTATTATTGTGCCCTTACATTATTATTGTTAT
>APFE031002559.1:22176-36377 GCA_000404065.3 Pinus taeda | reverse complement strand
TAAATTGGATACTACAAATGGAGCAATATTTTGATCTACATGAGGTGCAACTGTTACAAAAGGTACATATTGCATCTTTATATTTAGAACCAAATCAATTTTTATGGTATAAAGGGCTTTGTTCTTGTAAATCACTTGTCATTTGGTCAATTTTCACAGAAGAAATGATAGAACATTATGAGGATAAAAAGAGTAACACCTTCTTTAGCCAATTGATAAATCTCTATAAAAGGGTTCAATGGCATATCACATTGAGGACTTTCAAAAATTGAATATAAGGGTAAATGATATTCTAGAGAAGAAAATGATTGATGTTTTCATAGGGACTTTAAAGGATAACATTCAACATGAGGTTCATCTTTGGGAACTTGATTCATTAGAGAAGGCATTCAAGTTGGCAAGAAAAATTGAAAGTAGAATTATGGAAACAAGGAATCCTACCACTCCTCAAACTATCAATATAGAAGGACATATCAAGAAGAAAAAGGTTCAAGAAGTGAGAGATAGCATCTAGATTGGATAAACAAAGAAAAGGATGAATGGAATAATGAAAAAGAAGTGTGGGCACTCATTCAAAAGTTTCAAAAGATCCTAGTTCAAACAATATTGCCAGAACTTAACGAATAAAAATTCATATTGCAACCCGAATCAGTCATAGAAACCAGAAGTTGACAGCTATGAAATCGATCAATTTCAGAGTATCTCATCAAGTGGAATAATTTACCTGCTGAAGATTCCACATGGGAGGAAGAGAATTTTATACAGAAGCATCCAGAACTATTGAAGCGTTGAGGACAACACTTTTTGAAGGAGAGGGGCATGTTAGGTCCCTATACTACTAGTGTAACCCCCTATTGTTATTAGTGCAACCCCCTTATTATATTGTTATGCCCATGTAGTCCCCATATCGTTACTATTGTGCCTCATAGAAGTCCACTATTGTTATTATTGTGCCCTTACATTATTATTGTTATGTCGACTCTGATTATATTATGACCCCTTAGACTCCTATATATAGAAAGGAGGTATTATCATTTATATCATCCAATAATTGTTCATTTGTGTAATGTAAAAGAGGTTGCATCCTCGAAGAGGCTTATTTTGAAGACATTTATCTATATTTTCTATCTTTTTGTGAGCCGGTTTCATAACAAATCAACTCGAGAGTCAAACTTACCCAAGTTCTTATCATTCCTCTTTATATAACATTTTTTTTCAAATACGTTGATATGTTTTACTATGGCTTTCCTTCCTTTCCATAACTTGTAAGGAGTTTTGTCCCTGTTAGGTCTAAGTTGAGTTCTATTGGACAAGTAAACAACAACTTGAGATAATTCTCCACATAAGGTGTCTAAAACTTTCCCTTCATCCATCATTTCTATAGCCATTTCTTGAATGGATCTATTATTTCTCTCCACTACCCGAGTCTGCTGAAGGGTTTTGGAAACTAAGTGCTACCTTCTAATCCCATCTTCTTCACAAAAATCCTCAAACTCCTTTGATGTGTACTTTCCTCCTCTATTTGACCTCAAGGATTTGATTTTCATGTCTTTCTCATTTTCTACTTGAGCATTGAACACCTTGAATTTACTAAGAGCTTCTGATTTCTCTTTGAGAAACATAATCCAAGTAGCTCTAGTAAAGTCATCAATAAACAAAACGAATTACATCTCTCCTCTTGGGATTTGTGTCCTTGTAGGATCACATATATTAGTGTGAAACAACTTTAGAGGTCTATATGATGAGTACTCATTTATTTTGAAGTGCACCCTTTCCTATTTACCAAACTGACATGATTTACATATAGAGTTGTTTGGTTTTTCCATTTTTAGCATACCTCGTACTACCTCAATTTTTATGATCTTCACTAGATTGTCAAAATTCACATGGCCCAATCCTCCTATACCATAACTAAATTTTATTTTTCTTTCTTAAGTAGAATTTTACTCTTGAATAATCGAAGACATACGCATTGCTCGGAGTCTTGATGGCTTTCCCTACTAGCTTAGCATTCTTTGTTTTTCCAGTTTCACAATCTTTAGACCAAAAGGTCACATTGTGGCCATTGTCACACATTTGGCTGACACATAAAATATTATGCTTAATTCCATCCACATATAGAACATTATGGGCTTTGGTCTTCTCACCCAAGTTTACTATTCCTTTTCCTTTTATTTTTTCTCGGGCATTGCTCCCAAATTTTACACTACCTTTCCTATGCTCTGTTCAGAGATAGGAATTTACTTTTATCTCCACTGGTGTGTTTAGAAGACCCATTGTCTATTAATATGAGTAGCTTTGGAAGTTAATATACATCGTCTTTGTGTCGTAGCATGTCAAAGACATTATTTTCCTCTTCTAGTGATTTATATGTCTTCTTTCCTAAGTTTAACTTAAGGAAAGTACAATAATTAAAGTAAATGAATTCTTGTGGATTATTGGGTTATTTTCTAAGGAATAATAATTCAATTATTTAAGTGACTTAGAAATAATCTCAAGCATTGATCTCCAAGATGTTTCAAGAAGGGAAATTAGAGTTAGGGAATTGGACGCAATGAAGATTATAAAGGGATCTTAGTGAAAAGGTGAAGACACGAGACAAAGAGCACAAGTTGTGTGAGTGAGTCATCATGAAGAGAAAACGATTTTCTATTAAGTGTGAGTGGCTCAGTGGGCTAGTTCACAAAGAAGGAGAAGTGTGAGTGGGTTCATGCAAATATAGGGAGGCTGGGTAAGAGGAGATTGTAGGGTTGAGTTGTAGGAGGGAGATTATATTTATTTGGATAAGGTCAAGTTGATGGAGTGTTGGGGTTTTTCTAGTGTGCATTATTGGCAAGGTGCAAATCGAGTTTCCAAAGGGGGAAAATCAAGTTTTTGGAGATTGAGTTCTCCAGGATGATTTCATCCGTAGGCATATTTGCTTAAGGCCGATTTACTTGGGTCGAATTCATTCTTAGGGATCTGAGTTGCAGGGTCTAGGTTGTATTTTTCCTTGTATCTCTCTCAATAGAAAAACCCAAATTTTCTAGATAATGAAATGACCGCGAATTGTTGTGGGTTAATTAATTTATCAATGTGTGATTGATCTCTTTGATTTAATTTTGATGCATATTTTAATTCTAGAAGTTAAAAACCTAATGATTTTATTTTTTGGTAAATCAATGTTTATTTGGGTAAGTAAATAAATTGTTGGGGATAAATTAAATTTCCGTGAGAAAATAATTTTTCCTAGTATTAGAAATTTAGCAATGACAACATACCATTTTCCTTCTTGGTCATGAGCATACAGGGCAAAACCACATTATTCAATCCTCTCTATCTTTTGCCTCCATTTCTTCATAATCCTTTGATGTGTTGATTTGTTCAGAGGTTCATTGTCTAAGAGGATTAAACTTTGTGACGAAAGCTATGATAGTTGAAACATTTTATTTCATTCAAAAGAGGGGAGAACATATTTCTCTTTCCAACAAACAAACTTCTAGATTTAGAATTTTGAAAGTAGCTAGATCTAACATTTTCAACTCTTTCAACTTTATCAACACTAAAATTAATGCTTTTATGCCAAAAATTATGACATGCATAGAAATTTCTATAGAAATTTTGGGTACTTGAAATTTAAGGATCGTTATGCTTGAATAGATTGATTGAAACTTAGTTGTCTTGCTTGTTGATACGCAGGTTTGTGATGCAGCATATTTGGAGTCTTAATAGTGTTAGCATATCTTTGGTTCATTATTTGGTTAGCTTTTATTTTTTCTTTGATATTATTCCATTTGAGTGTGTTTACATAGTGTAGAGTACCTTCATTTCCTTAGGACCTAGTGCCAGTTTCACCTTTCGAGGTCTGTTGGGATCTTTGTATCCCAAACCCGCTTTACTTTCAGGTGATATTTGAGCACTAATAATGTCATTTAACATCTTTTAACCTTTAGAAAATTTAATATTCAAGCCAATCTCAGTTTGGATATCTCTAGATCTATTCTCAGAGATGCACATTTTTCCTCTAACTTTTGGCAATTCCTTCCCTATTCAACCACCTAGTTTATAAGAAACTCCTATTTCTTCCTTACTTCTTCTAGCTGATTTTTCAGAGATGTAATGTCTTATTCATATATATTTGAACCTATTTTACTTTATTCTTGGAAAATTCTATCTTTAAAGCTTCATTTTCATATTCTAATTTATCATGACTCTTTTGTTTTTCTTTTAATTATTGTAGTAGAGTGTCTTTAAGTTTAAAAACTTATTCTAATTTTACTCTCTAAATATTACATAATTCATTAGATTGATACATACCTTATTATTCTCTTAGCAGTTACTCCTTCAATTGTCTATTCTTCTTTCTGGTCTTCTTTAGTTCATCTAGAGCACAGATAAGTTCTACTTCTAGATCCACCACACCTTCACCTTATTCAGAGTCAGATCCATCATTAAAATTAAATTTTGAGTCCAATGCCATAAGAATGGATTCATCATACTCTCTTTCAGATGATTCTTCATTGCTATCTTCATATGAGTGGATGTATTCTTTAAAGTAGAAGCTCCTTTTCCTTTGAGTATTTATTTTCTAATATTTCTAAGATTTATCTTTGTTCTTTTGCTCTTTCTCTTTTTCTTGCTTCTCTGCATTAGTATAGGGGAACTTTGAGGAAAAGTTACCAACTCTACCAAAGCCAAAAACATTTAAAGGGAAGCTTACTTTATACTTTCCTAAGCCTATTTTTATTTTTCTTACAAATTGGGTAATCTCCTAATATAATTCATAGCTTGAGAAATTTTATGTTCTTTATTATATTTATGCTTGTTTGAGGCTTTGAAGGCTTCCACCTTTCTCTCTAACTTCTCTTTTCCAATTCTAATCTCATAAGCAGTGAGAGTGCCATGAAGTTGCTCCATGGTGAGATATTTCAAGTCTAGCATCTCTTCCATAGCTAAGATCTTAGCATTAAATCTCATTGGAATAGATAATAATACTTTCTAGACAACTACTTCATCTTCAAGTTTCTCATTCAGTTCCATAATCATATTATCCACTTCATCAACTCTAAGAAATTATTCAACAATTCTTTCATCCTCATTCATTTTCAAGCTTTCAAATATCATTTTATAGGTCTGAAGTTTTTCTTTCTTTACCTTCTCATCTACTTCATAGATTTTCTTGAGTTTGTCGCAAACTTCCTTAGCATATTTTTAATGCAACACACGTACCAACTTAGATTGGTTAAGAGAAAATAGAATTGTGTTCCTAGCCTTTACATTATTTGAATAGGCTCTTCTTTCATCAGAATCTATCGGAGGATTTTTTGGAACTATGTATCCAACTTCTATAGAGCTCCATGCATCAACACCAAGAGACATGCTATAAGCTTCCATTCTACCCTAATTGGTTCCATCAAACATTGTTACTCTACGTGAATAAGTATCTTGATTTTCTAAACTTGCCATGATTCCCTATAGATCTACCTTTTAGTGGTTATATTGTTCCTGAAGGAACCTACTATGATACCAATTATTGGGAATCAAGGATTATTGAGAGGGGATGTGAATCATTATTCTACAAATTTTACAATTATTTAACCAATCATTAAATCAATTGCAATTAATAAACAACAATAAAACCTTCACAAGACATTTGTACACAACGATTTAATGTGGAAACCTTTCCGAGAGAAAAACCACAAAATCTTGTTTTTATTATGATGTAAATCTAAGCCACCACTTTATATTACATCAATATTTGTGAGAACCAACTCATAAGAGGACCTAACCCATTCGATCAACAAGAACCAACTTTCTAGAGGCACCAACCTAAGATCTATACAAGAACCAACTTTCTAGAGGGGTCAACCTAAGATCTATACAAGAACCAACCTATTGCAGATAGGGAGATCTATATTTCATGCATTTTTAGGTTGATATCCCTGGAGTTATTCTTTAATTATTTCTCGAGCCAATATCATTTCTTTGTCCTCAATTTTATCTATCACATGCAAAACACAGTAACTTCATTCCTTCTCTCCAATTGAGTCCTCTCCCTCACACTCAACACAACACAAAAATATTTCTCTTAAATTGAATTCACTCACTCTCACAAACAACAATAATTTGCACACATGCTAACTCATTTCACTATCACTTCAACTACATGGAGCTACTTTTTCTTCATTCAGTTACACATGGCTCGAAATAGGAACTACATTAATTCACATATAGATCAAGGAAGAAATTTAGTACCTCTCACAAAACTTGAATATGTACTTCATTTACTCACACACAACTCAAAGAAATACTTCATTAATTCTTTCACGTCTCAAGGAGAAACTTCTCTTAACAAACACAATTAGATCCTATAATTTTTCCTTTTATTTCTTAGCATTAAATTTGGTGGACTGTTTCAGATGAACCCAATCATTGTAACCAAAACCTCTATTTTTTCTTCAACTATTATTAACTATATTTTGGCATTCAGAACACCAAATTTGAAATGTGGCATGCCCTTAAACTTTAGCTCTTGGATCATATGACTTGAAAGCCACTATCAACAACTTAAATGGAGAAGGTGCTTAGTTTCACCATGGTTTAAAACCTCTACGTGATTAACCTTCAACACATGGGCTTTATGTGACCGAAGGTTAGAATTGTGTCGTGCCACCAAAGGAGCTTATACAAATATCCTAGAGGCCTGAATAAATTTAGACTATAGAACCTTTAAAAAACCATCCCTTGGTGTGAATCCCAAGGATATGTAGGTCATGAACCATGTCATATGCTAACATCATCACTACTAATTGCTAGTCTCTAATGGTTCTATGTGTCACACAGATTTGGTCCATTTGGCCACCCAAAAGGTTAAAAAACACTTATCACGTGCCACTTTCTTGTTGGACCATGTTGGATATTTGTCACATCATCACCAACTATCAATCAGTTGTCACAATATGGAAAACGGGTCCCAGATTCTGTGTTTTACAACATTTTTCTTCGCTAACTTAAAAGTTCCCCGGGGCACTGGATTCACTTTATTTTCCATGGAAAATAATTATCTATCTAACACCTTTGTATTAGTGCCATGTTTATCATGTCGACTCTCGTAAGCTTCCTCCAGCCAAGACTCCCGATGTATGACATGAAATTTCTCAAAAATGAACGGAAATTTTCTAGCCTCTCAAATTTTGTCTACCGCGCCACTGCACCAAAGTTTCATGTCCACATCCAACTAAACCTAGCATGGTGCGATGATTTTTCCTTATAGTCTCCATCCCATGCCACATCAATACCTATGCGTTGGAAATGACTGAGGTTCTAGTGTTTTCTAGCCAAGTCCTTTGTTAATTTAAAATGGATCAGATATCGAATTTATGTCATTCTCCAATGATAGAAAATTATCCATCGCACAGAGTCTATCAACCACAGGGATATCAACTACGACACCTCTTTCTCCATACAAAAACATTATGTTTCATGAATGGAAAATTGCATGTCAAATGTCGGGATAATTCTTGTTTTTCCCCTTTGTGACTTCTTTGACCAAAATATCTGCAACACATCACCGCATGAAAAAATCTGTCAAAGACCAATTTGACATTAATGACCCAAAGGTTAGATGAAAATTTGGAAGATTATGCTAAAAGGTTTTAGTTTAGATACAAACATTCCATAAATTGTAAATTAGATTATAAGTCAATTAAGTTGGTATTATTTAAAGGTGTAAGGGAAGAATTGATGGAGATTTTATATCTCATTGCAAATGAACATGTTTAAGAATTTCATTATGATGAAAATATAAATCTATTTAAAAATTATTCAAGAGAAAACACGAGAAAAGGAAAAGGTCTGAAAAATATGATAACTCCAATACTGAGGAAGAATACTAGAGTAACTATGGTTGAAATGGGAAATCTAATATAGAATATGAAAGAAAACATTTTAAATACACTATCCATGTAGTCAAATTCTTTACCAAAAAGAAAGAAACAAGAGTAAAATGATAAATCATTAGCCATATTTTATATGAAATGCACTAAGAAACATCCAAGGAATCGGTGTCCACATGTAGTAGTAAAAGTATGCAACATTTTTTCAATAACCCATGATGTTAGTAATGTCCCATAGTATATCATATTGCTAAACAATGTTGGCATTATGAAAAATGTGTTGTCCTTGATGGAAACCTACTTAATAAAGATGTCAACATGAAATAGAAGGATGAGTATTCAGGCTAGTACAAATGTGACAGAAAGATTGGACAAAGGAATATCAGTTCAGAGATAGAGGAATGATAAAGATAGAGTTGAGGAACTATATGTAGATTCTATGAAGCAAAAATGTGTACGTATGCAGGTATGGTGAAGAAAAGTTGTGTACAGTTTCCGCACCATGAAATTCTAAATACTAGGGTTCTTTACCATGGTATTGGCCCATAATAATAAGTGTGACAACAAATATTTGATTCCATCAAAAAATACCATCAATATAACTACGGAATTGACCTAAGGTATTGGCTAAGACCTAAGCTATATAAGGAGGTGGAGATCAAAGTGTTAGGTGTGCATGATATGGGTTATTGATGAATTGTTTGATCTGAAAGAAGTGTGCACCCAGGAATGTGATGATGGATCAGATCTTATAGATCTGAAATGACTACACATTGAATAATATGCTTATGGGATTGATAGATCTATGATGATGATGTTATGATGCGTGTCTTTTACATTATATGTCAAGCTTTAGGTTTGGTTGGTGTTTTGTTGTGCAACGAAGGTATAATTCAATAGTTACAAACATGTACATAGTTTTTTGTTAGAAATATCGTGTAGATTCTAAGTAGTCGTGTATCGATTCTGCAATATGGACATATCTGTACACAGGTATTCTTCACGAAAGGCACGTATATATGTGGAAGTGTCTTATAAGGGTTGCATACATATGCTAGGTTTTTTCTGAATATGATGTATGATCAGTCTTGTTATGTTTATTGTTGTCTATCGATGAAGTATTTCATGATGATAAGTGTTTGGTAGTGTTTGGTAGTGTTTGTTAAGGTTGAACTGATTATGTTGTAAAATGTTGAATAGTAATGATGCTGCTATGAGAATATTTGTATTTGATTCAGATATCTATGACAAGGTCAGTATCTGCTTCAGTAATTGATTTTAGTAGTGGAGTGATTCAATTTTAGGGTTCAGTGTTTTGAGATATGTACGTGGGTTATCTAAAGAGAAAGTGCGTATATACACGTGTATGTCTCATAGTAGTAGATATTATAACATGAGATTGACCAGGGTTTGTAGTGATAGGATCTAGTTTTTGTGATGAACAGTAAGTGGTCTAACATTCTGATGAAGAGTATACAATGATTTGAGATGATCTAGTTGCTTTGGTTGTTTGAGATTCAGTAATTAGTTTATTCAATGATTTAATGATTAAGTTTGTTTAGTGATTTGATACAGTGATTGGTTTCATTTTATTATTCGATATTGGGCTTAAATGATAATAGTGGACCCAATCTAAAAATATGATGAAACGTGGCCTACAAATTTGATTTTTTGGTTCAGGTGGATCTAGTACGAAAAATTATGAAACATGGTCCACAGAGGTTTTGAGGGTTGGAGACTTCAGTGAGGAAGTCGAATCTTCCTTCCAGTGGTAGCTAGTAAATTTGATTAGGGGGTAGGAGCTCCCTTTCTGTGGGTTCCAGTAAACGAGATAAAGGGTTTGGAGCTCCCTTATAGTGGGTATTGGAGAATGAGAGAAGGTTGTAGCCTTCTGCAGGTATGTTGCTGCGTGCTGGTATGAGTTTGCGCTAGTACAATATTGTACTAAATTTTTCATTATAATAAAAGATGAAGAGAGAGACGACAGTAGTGGTGGTTTCTCCCACATTGGGTTTCCACCTAAAAACCTTGGTGTTCCTGTGTTGATATGTTGCTTATGTATTATGGTTTATTATATTCTACTGCACATGGTTACTATTTAATTAATGTCAAATGACGTATTGATACACTCGTTCAAGTTAAAAAGATGATGAATTAACTTAAAAGTTAGTTAATTGGATATACGTTAATTTTCTGCATAACAGTCTTGTACATAAAAAGGTTTACTTCATTATAGTCGCATACAAAAATATGAATAAGAAAATAAAATTTTAAATGAGTTTTAAAATATTGATCCCCCCCCCCACCCCCTCAGTATTTTTCCCAATAAATAGAATGTAGAACAAGTATATTTTATTAATCAGTGAATTTATGGACAACTTTGTCCATAGATTCCTAGGATGAATCAAGTTTCTCAATATTTCAACCAATATATGCCAAATCAATAACCAAATCAAAACTAGTATTCTTCTCAATTAAATATTAATAAACAACCTCAACCTCAATTTATGGCCACTCGATAATGTTTGAAAGCACCTCTTCCATCTCCATGGTCTTTTCAAGAACCTGAATGTAAACAATCATATCCATTCCAAGGAGGTCAAAAGTGAAATCAATGGAAATATTATAAAGCTTATCAAAATTGTTGAGATTTTCTGTTTTATTAAATCGGGCAAAAATCTCATGTAGATGACAACAATAGGATTTGTTGCTATATTAGCTCCATTTTGTTGAGGAGGAGTTATTGCATCCTATATTTGTTGTGAGAGAATTTATGATTCAGTTTTATACTCCTAGTTATAAAAATATAAGCCCGTACAGGATATTGGGAGGGTAGAGAGTGTGTGAGGAAATAAATTGTTGTAATCTCCTGTTGAATAATAAGATTGTCGATGCCTCTGTTTTGGTGGATGTAGCCCAGATTGGTTGGGTGAACCACGTTAAATCCTTGTGTTATTTGTATGATTTGATGTGTTGTGTATGCCTTTTAAATTTCCGTTGCGCATTGTTTGCTCCAACAATTGGTATCAGAGCATGTTGTGGAGCTGGTACATGTGACAGAGTTGTGGAAGGTGGAGCTTTTCCGTTGGCGCGGTTTCATCAGAAACCGTCGTGCCAATTTTAACAGGTGAATGGGTTGGCACGATTTGTTTTGGAACAGGTGCGCCAATTGGCGCAGTTCTGAGTGTAATACTCACGCCAGTGCGCCAGGATCCAAATTGGCACAGAAACGACGGGTTTAAGCGCGCCAATTTTGTGACTTATACCGTTTTGTCTCTGGCGCGGATCTTCTGCTGTCAAGGAAGCGCCAAGTCCCTTTCGGCGTGCCAGGCATTTTTCGCTTTGGTAAAACTGCAAAAAAAAATTAATTGTAATCTGAAATTTGTACAGCAGAGGGGTTTTATGATAAATTAAAGGCAGTATAGTATAAGGCAAAGGCATTTTTTAAATATTAACTTTATTTATTAAAAAGTTGGAATTGGAGATTGTTTGTTTGATACAACATGGCAAAAACTCAAAGTGCTCGTTTTGAGATCAAGAAGTTCAATGGCAAAAATAACTTCGAGATCTGGAAAGTGAAAATGTATGATCTACTTGTGCAACAAGGCGTGGTGAAGGCGTTGTTGGGAAAAGCCAAACAGCCTTACAACATGATAGATGATGAGTGGAGTGAATTGGATGAAAGAGCATTGAGCGATATTCGACTGTGTTTGGTGGATGATGTTTTGTTTAACATCGTGTCAGAGAAAACCGTTGCTGGTTTGTGGACAAAGCTTGAGAAGTTGTACATGACAAAATCCTTAACCAATAGGATTCTTCTGAAGCGACAGTTGTACAGTTTGCGAATGAAGGAAGGTACATCTATTATTGATCATTTGAATACCTTTAATACTCTCCTGGTGTAATTAGAAAGTACAGAAGTAAAATTTGAATCAGAAGATAAAGCTATAACTTTATTATGCTCGTTGCCCGAGTCATGGGATCATTTTGTTACTTCTATAAGTCTTAGTTCATCAGAAACCCTTGAGTTTGATGATGTTGTTGCATCTTTATTATCTGAAGAAACAAGGAAAAGGTCAAATTTACAAACCTCTACATCAGAAGCAATGATGGTCAGAGGTCGTTCTAAAGAAAGATGCTTCAGTAGGCACAACGACTCACGTTCAAAATCGAAAGGGAAGAAGAGTAAGGTAAAGTGTTGGTTTTGTGGCAAATCAGGACATTTGAAGAAGGACAGTTGGAAGAGACAGTAAACATATAAAGAAGACTCTTCAACAGAGAAGAAAGAATCAAACACGACAGATACAGGTTTGGCATCTGGTTCAGGTATGAGTGATGAAGTGTTATCAGTTAATTTTTCTAATCATGATCAACATTGGTTGTTAGATTCTGGTGCACCAAATCACATGTGCATTCATAGAGAATGGTTTAAGACTTATAAATCAATCAATGATGGAGTCGTTTGCATGGGAAATGATGTCACATGTAATATTGTGAGAATTGGAAGCATCCAGCTGCAAATGTTTGATGGGACAACAAAAATTTTAACTGATGTAAGACATGTACCTGAATTAAGAAAAAATCTCATTTCACTTGAAGCTCTAGACA
Organism: Pinus taeda; assembly: GCA_000404065.3. Lineage (NCBI taxonomy): Eukaryota > Viridiplantae > Streptophyta > Pinopsida > Pinales > Pinaceae > Pinus > Pinus taeda. The sequence goes on along the minus strand of APFE031002559.1, from coordinate 23,895 downwards.
CTACTGGATATAAAACTGTTATTCAAGGTGGAGTAATGAAAATTTATAAAGGAGTTTTACTAGTAATGAAAGCAAAGAAGGTTGGAAATATTTTTCAATTAGAAGGAAGAACATAGTCAGATCATGTTTCTACGGTGTCTGAAAATGACATTAGTTCTATTCATTTATGGCATCAAAGGTTGGGCCAAATGAGCGAAAGAGGTTTAAAGATTTTGTCTGATCGTAACTTACTTCCTAATCTAAAGTTTGTTAAGTTAGATTTTTGCAAACATTGTCTGTTTGGAAAACAAAGCAAGCAGAAGTTTAAAACTGGCAAACATACTAGTAAGGGAATCCTTGATTATATCCATTCTGATGTTTGGGGTCCATCCCCTACAACCTCATATGGAGGATCGTCATATTTTGTATCTTTTATTGATGATTTCTCTAGAAAAGTGTGGGTCTACATGTTAAAAAGGAAGTCTGATGTATTTACAGTTTTCAAACAGTTTAGAGTATTAGTAGAAAACGTCATTGGAAGAACCATAAAATGTTTAAGAACTGACAATGGTGGTGAATTTACTTCAAAGGAATTTGATAATTATTGCAAGGACTCTGGGATCGAAAGACATAAAACCACTGTATATACTCCTAAGCAAAATGGAGTTGCTGAATGCATGAACAAGACTCTTTTAGAGAGAGCAAGAAGTATGCTAAGTAACGCCAATTTGCAGAAGGAATTGTGGATAGAAGCGGTGGCTATAGCTTGTTATGTGATAAATTGATCACCATCAATGGCGATGGGGTGCAAAATTCCTCAAGAGGTATGGAAAGGTCATCCGTGTGATTATTCTAAACTAAGAGTTTTTGGTTGTGATGCATATGCTCTAGTTCCTAAACATCGACGTTCTAAATTAGACCCTAAATCAAAAAGATATATATTTGTTGGATATGGTGATGGGACTAAGGGATACAGATTTTGGGATCCTACTACTCACAAGATCATCATCAACAGAGATGTTAAATTTAATGAATCCTCTCTTGCACATTTAGATGTAGATAATAAATTGAAACAGGATAATGTATCTGATTTTCAACACATTTAGTTTGAAACCAGTTCTGATGATAGTCAAGATGAACATGGTTCAGATGCAAGTCATGAACAGGTTTTAGATACAGATCATGAACAAGTTTCAGATATAGATCATGAACATGTTTCAAATGCTGATCATGAAGAAGTTCCTACAGATAATAATCAGAAAATTGTGGAAGTACCAGAAACATCTTTAAGGAGGTCTACAAGAATGAAACATCCTCCTAAAAGGTATGATGATTATGTTACTTCAGTTGCTTTTACCACTAATGATGATGAATCTTTTTGCTATCAGGAAGCTGTAGAAGGTTTTAAAAGTGAAAAGTGAAAAGCAGCTATGAAGGACGAGATGATGGCATTAGACAAGAATGGCACATGGGATCTGGTAGAACTTTCGAAAGACAGAAAAAATGTGGGATGTAAATGGGTTTTCAAGCTGAAAAGGGGTGTTAATGATATAGAGGACAGGTACAAAGTGAGGCTGGTCGCAAAAGGTTTTTCTCAGAAAGTAGGCATTGACTTTCATGAGATATTTTCACCAGTTGTAAAAATAGTTTCAATTCGAATTGTATTAGCATTAGTCGCTTTACTTGATTTAGAATTACAGCAACTAGATGTTAAAACTGCATTTTTACATGGAGATTTAG
>APFE031002555.1:0-16066 GCA_000404065.3 Pinus taeda | reverse complement strand
AATGTGATTACTGCTTTCTTCTCTTCTATTTCTTGTCTTCAATATTCTGCCGTTAGTTTATTTCTGTAAAAGTAATCTAGTTGCTACCTTTCTTTCATTTGCTTTCCTTTCCATTTTGCAAGTAGGATTTCAATTTAGCAAGTAGCTTTTTCATTCCATCAGTGATTTTCATTCAATCAGCAATTTCATTTCTACAAGTACTTTCCAGTTTAAAAAATACAAAACCAACCCAAAAACATTTCCTTTCATGCCTCGTAGGAATAGGGACAACTTAGGGAAATTTTTGCCAAATACCCCCACTGCATCCAAGAGACAACCTTCTCTCTTCTTCGGTGGTTGTGAACTGGAGGAACCTTTAGGTGAGCAACTTGACATATTTGAAGAACCTACAAGGGAAAAAGAAGAAGAAGAACCCATTCCTACTGAACCAATGGCTGAAAACTGAAATGACAGAGGGAATAGAGAGAGAGAGTTTAGGGTGCCTTCCCCATCAAGGAAACCAATAGAGACACTAAGATGAAAAATATAAGCCCCTATGCCCTACCTCATTTCCATGGCTTGACCATAGAGGATCCCGACACTTTCCTATTTTAGTTTTCTGTTATATGCCAAACCTATGACTATACAGATGATGAGAAAAAGTTAAAACTATTTCCATCTACCCTCAAGGATGTAGCATTGGCTGGTTCATGGGCTTACGTGGAGATACCATCACAACTTGCGCTCAAATGCAGCAAGCCTTTAACAAAAAATATCGAGACTACTGTAGGTGAAAGGATACTAAAGAAGAAATTTCTAGGATGACCATAGGCCAGGATGAATCCTTAGAAGACTACGAAGAAAGATTCCAACTCAGTTACAAAGGGCCAGGTGTACACTTGACCTTGAGTCACTAAAGTTGGTCCTGCTTAGGGGAGTAAGAGAAGATCTTCTAGATACCTTACATTTTTTAGTAGGAGGAGATATCTACCAATTACCCTATGAGGATATCAAGACTGTCTTTAGAAACAATTCTAGGGTGGCCATGAAAAAGGGTAGGGGTAGTCAACCTATGGCCATTCTTCCAACTCATCCATCAAGGGTGAAATTGGGAATATGCTCGAAGATTTCAAAAGTGAGATTCTGCAAACCCTTGCCTTGCAAAAGGACACCGTGAACATTAAAAGGAAGAAAGAGGAAGCAGAGAGAGCCTTGGCCATCTTTTGTCCTATATGCACCCGGAGGCATCCTAGGAATGAATGTCCATTGAACTGTATTAAAACATGCTCGGTCTGTGAAGAAAACCACTCCATAGACAAGTGCCCTTCTTTACCTGGATTCAATGCTATATATCAAGCAGCTAAAGGGGTCACTGAACAACTTTGCTACATCAACCAAAGGAGACCTCTTCAGCCTAGACCATACCAGCAGGGCATGCAAGGGTCATCCCATGCATATTACAACCCCAACCAAACCACAACTATACCTTCTTGGGACTCCCTGCTCATCCTTCCTGGTCTACACCCCCTCCTTGGTCCTATGCATCTCAGTATCATTCCCAGCCAGCCAGCCAGTCATTTCAAACTTATGCTCTACCACAACCTCAGTGGAATACACCACTCCAGGGTTGGAGGCCCCAATACAACAATGCTTTAGCTCTATTTCCTCCACCACCTTCCCAACCACAATTCCTACACTCTACTCCACCCAAGCAACCCCAGATTCCTGCCCAACCAAATCCGAACCCAAACAATAGGCATGCTTAGCAGGTATACAGTGGAGAGACATCATATACAGCTTATGCTATGGAAATCCAGGAGATTAACATGAGATCTGGGAGAGTTCTCCCAGATAACTAACTACCCCCTCTACTTAGGGAGGTTGAGGAAGAAAGAGGGGAAAGAATCATTAAAGTAAATCCACCCTTTTCTGAGAGATTAGCCCAACCACTCTAGCCTACCCCAGAAGAAACTAAACTTCTAGGAGAATTGAAAAATCTACGTGTAAAGATCCCCCTTCTCCAGGTAATAAAAGATGTTCCCATTTACAATAAGTTGATTAAGGATAAATGATTCAAGAATCCAATGAGGCGAAAAAGAGATGCCCCTACCATTAATGTCATTGGGCAGCTGTCCGAATTAATGTTGGGGTAGGTAATTTGTCCAAAATATTTGGACCCTGGAAGCCCTGTAGTAGATGTTCACATCAATGGAACCATTTTCCCACACACTTTAATCGATCTTGGGGCTGCCATTAATGTGATGGCTAAGGACACCATGCTCAAGCTCAACCTCCAAGGGTCATTGAGTAAGAGCAAAACAGTTCTGCAACTTGTAGACCTTTCCACAGTAACCCTTGAGGGAATTGTGGAGGATGTGATGGTCTCCATTGACTCCTAAGAGTACCCTGTAGATTTCCTAGTTATCCAGCCTAAGGCTAATTTTACTAGTTATCCTCTCATCCTTGGGAGGCCATCATTGGCCACAAATGATGCTTACATTAGCCGCAGAGCTGGGAATATGACCATCAAGAATGGGAATATGTCTAAGTAGTTATTCCTATACCCACCTGCTCAACCTTCTCTAGAGCATGATTTACCTTTATGGTTGGAGGACGAGGAAGAAGATGAGGTTTATTTTGTCCAACTTTATGCTTTGGAAGCAACCATGGGAGGAAGAAAACAAGATGAGGATGACTTGATTGAACACCTGCTCCAAAGTCCAACTCCTGGTTCATTACCTTTAGAAGAAGAAGTAAAGGAAACCCAAAACAATCATCCAATTGACTTATGCATGGCCGATTCCAACCCACTCCATGTCAAAACCATAGAATTTGGCCTAGAGAAAACCTTGAAAATTAATCCATCTCTTTCTGCTCTTGAAGAGGAGAAGCTATGCAACATGTTAAAGGAAAACCTAGAAGCCTTTGCTTGGAGTTACAAGAAAATGAAGGGAGTACACCCCTCAGTGTGTACTCACTACATATACATCAAAGAAGGTTGCAACCTGGTCTGGCAACCAAAAAGGAGGATGAATCCAACTCTTAAAGATATAGTCAAAGAAGAACTGCAAAAACTGCTAGATGCAGGATTCATTTACCCTATCTCCGACAGTGAGTGGGTCTCCCCTTTAGTGTTAGTTGCCAAGAAAAATGGTAAATTGAGGATTTGTGTTGATTATAGGGAGTTGAACAAAGCCATAAAGAGGGATGATTTTCCTCTACCGTTCAATGACCAAGTGCTAGATGGCCTGGTAGGGAAAATGTTTTTTTCTTTCCTAGATGGATTCAGTGAGTACAACCAAATCAAAATCTGCCCAGAAGACCAGGATAAGATGACATTCACCTGTCCTTGGGGTAATGTTTCCTATAGGGTCCTTCCTTTTGGCCTATGCAATTCTCCTGCCACTTTCTAAAGAGTAGTCTTGAGTATTTTCACCGAATTAGTCCATGATGTGGTGGAAATTTATATCGATGATTTTACAACATATGGTTGTGATTTTCAAGAAGCCCTGACTAACCTAGGAAAAGTACTGCACAAATGCATTTAAATGAACTTGTCCCTCAGTCCTGAAAAATGTGAATTCTTAACGACTGAAGAGACCATGCTAGGTCATTCAATATCTCAGCAAGGACTACAGGTGGACCTGAACAAAATAGCCATCATCCAAAGGCTCCCACCTCCTCAAAAGTAAAGAGATGTCAGAGGTTTCTTAGGGTTAGTTGGATATTACTGAAGGTTCATAAAGGACTTCAGTACGTTGGCCTCTCTTTTATTTGGGTTGTTGGACAAAGATTTTGAGTTTATATGGTCAAAAAGCTGTCAAGAGGCCTTAGACATTCTAAAGGATAAGTTAACCACTGCACCAATTCTCTGAGGCCCAAACTTGGCCCTCCCATTTCATATTCATGCTGATGCGTCACATAAAGCCATAGGAGCTTCCCTAGGTCAGGTAGAGGAAAAACTGCCTTATGTTATCTATTTTATCAGTAAGAACTTGTTAAAGGCTGAGCTAAATTATATAGTGACTGAAAAGGAACTCGTAGATGTTGTGCATTCATTAAACAAATTCAGGCATTACATTACAAGCTATCAAACATGTGTGCATATTGACCATGCTAAAATCAAATATTTAATGAACAAACCATATGTGAATGCTTGAATTATAAGATGGTTGCTTTTATTACAATAGTTTGATCTAACCATTGTTGATAAGCCTATTAAGGAAAACGTTGTTGCAGACTTCTTATCTAGGGTAAATGTGCCTACAGGTGAAGAAGGAATGGTGGATGACTAGTTACTAGATGAGCACTTGTTCACTATTTTAGTTTTCTCTCCATGTTTTGCTGATATAGCAAACTATTTGGTATCAACACAGTTCCCACCAAACTTGCCCTCCAAAGAAAAGAGCAAGATAGTCAGGAAAAGAACCCCTTTCACTTGGATTGGGGGCAATCTTTTCAAACTTGGCCCATATCAAATATTGAGAAGGTGTGTCAGGGAAGAGGAAGTCTTTGACATCCTTCTAACCTATCATGATGGGCCTTGTGGAGGTCACTTTGTAGAAAAAAGGACAACACTCAAAGTGTTACAAGAAAGCTATTATTGGCCCACTCTTCATTAGGATGTGAAAAATGACACTAGTTAGTGTGATCGGTGCTAGAGGATGGGAAGGCTGACTCCAAGAGATGAAATGCCCTTGTAGCCTCAAGTGACTTTCGAGCCATTTGACAAGTGGGGCATGGACTTCATTGGGCCTATCAACCCTCCTTCAAAGCAAAAACAATACATTATTGTGTGCAATAATTATTTGACTAAGTGGGCTGAAACCAAGGCAATTAAGGCAAAAAATATTGGCTCGAGAGACTCATTAGGGAAAAGACCATGGGTTCAAGCACAGGAAGCCAACAATGGTTTGTTGTAGTCTAGGACAGTGCTGGCATTTTCACCCCACCTTGGAGGGCAAGGAGTCTCACCTGAAGCACGCCGCAACCAAAAGAGAGAAGGGTTCAACATGGGGTCAAGGGAATTTCCATCGGGCACAAGCGATAACACACATATGCATTCATAATACATGAAACAAAGATATCAATACCCATAACTCATATGCATGGATCCATCATAAACAACATAGAACTAACAACATCCTTGCATCAACCTATGAATCACCGTTTACGTGCAATAGGTAGACTATTTAAAATTTTAATAGGCTCACAAAACACGATGCACAATACATTATATGTCTTAACAACCATCAACTCTGGTTATATTAATCTAACAAAATAGAGTACATCATAGTTCAGAATTTCACCATTAACAATACAAAGAATACTCAGCTTAGTAGCTTGGGATAGATCAGCTTCGCAACCTAGTTCCTCGGATCCAATCTCTTCCTACTTCAGCTTTTGCACTTTCATATCTCCTCGGCAACCGACTCCCCCTACATCTGGTGGGTTTAATAACAACATTCGTCCTTTCTATTCTTCCCCTTTTATATCCTTCCTGACTGCCTAGACTGCTAGTACTCACTCGGCTTCTTGCTCCCTTGGCTGCTTCTGCGTCTTGCTGTCTCCTCAGCTGCCTTTGCCTTCCGCTGCCACCTTGCCATCACTCATCCACAACTTTTTGTTCCACCACCCAACTATTGTTGCCATTTGTCCTTTCCTACCCTTTGGTTAGTCAAAACTGGTCAAAATCATTCAAAATTAATGAAGGCGCCAATAGGCCCCGACAAAAATTTCTTGATTCGTCCTCGAGTCAAGTCATTTTGACCTCTCCTGGTTCTGTTGCTACTTCAATGTGTTCTACGGGTGGTGGTTGCATTGCTACCAGCGCTGTCTCCACTAATTGCTGTGCTAACATCTGTGCTACTTAGATACTTACTTGTGGAGTAGGCATCTCTTCCATCTCGATCCTAGCTTGTGGCATGGAATTTGTTTCTGTAGCCCTTTATTGACCTTGTCACTCCTCCATTCCAAACGAAGGCTTCAACTCTAGGATTGCGGTAGTTGTTTGCTGTCTGAACTCATTATATCACTAAATTGCCAAGTCACAGTTGGTGAGGATTACATCGGCACATTGTGTGATGTTAAAGTGGTTGGCTGCTGTCTCTGCAAGTTGTCCCATTGTTGGCTGCTTGAGTCGCATGCATCCTTCAAGAGCAGAACCTGCATACGAACCAGGGGATGTAGGTCTCGGATTATCCTTTTCGTCCTCTCTGATTCCTCCTCAATGCTGTCAACCTGGGCCTGGGAGGATGTTGATTTGTTTGGTTATTTGCTGGAGCTGAGCATGGTCTATGTAGTCCCTTGTGCTGGAAAACAAGGACTAAATTTTTTCTCTTAACGGGTAGACCTGGTGGTTCTTCAGAGCTAGACTGCCTGACCAATCGTGAACCTTTCCCATTAAGGTGTATCCGTCGATGAGGGATTTAGCTAAGGCTTGTTTCTTCATTTCTAGCTCCCTGACCTTTCCTTCAATCATCCACGTGTAGATTTCTACAGGATCTGGCAGTGTTGACCTGATAGTCTCTATCTTCCGCTTCATTTCTTAATTTGTGGTTGTTAGGTGCATGCACACAATTTGTATATGATCGCAAAAGTTGATCAATGTGCAAGCGAACATGTCTGCTGGTGCTTTTGCATTAGCTTTGGTGATGGTTGACCATATGTATTGGAACCACTGTGTAATCTGATCCACCCAGGCTTGCAATCCTGTATTTTCTTCCCATAGGCAATATTGGTCTTCCATCACTACGAGCAATTGCATCTTATGCTATCCATGTTCCTTGGCCAGGTCTTCATGAAGGCTCTCAATCGTGTGGGCTGCTTGATGAATAAAAGAAAATAACTGGGCAAATGACTAGCGATGGAATGTATCAGTGTGCATTGTATTTGGTTCAAGGAATTGTTGTAGTAGGGGTAGGCTACTTGCAATAGACTTATCAGAATGGGAGGCAGGTGAATGTTCTTGTTGGGATGGTGGAGTGAACTGTGGTGTGGCTGGAGTGGTGCTAGGGTTTGGAGGGACTATGATCTTTATAGGGAGAGCATGCAAGTATGGGGTAGTCCTTTCTCCCTACCAATAGTATCCAAGTGTCTCCCAGCTGGTGGATCCAACCCAAGCATCGACGTTGTACTATCTTTTGGTGGCATCCCTATGGTCAAGGTGGTGCTTTCTGTTTGACCGGCCGACTGAACTTCTGTTTCCGCAGTAGTCCGCTGGTGGCGGAACGGGAGGATCTCAGATAAGGTTGCGGAGGTGGAATTAGTTTGCGGGGATGACTCCCGCGACAATTGTATTGCAGTGGATGGGTGGTAGGGATCTCCTCGACTATGGCAGTTGTGGAAATTGGGTGTTTGACCTCAATAGTGAGGTCGACGACTAGAGCTGGGGGGTTAACTTTTGGCTTTTTGGCAGCCGACTTTTTGACTTGGGGGGTGTGGATAACTTACTTCTTCTGCGGCTTGGGTACCGACATTGAGGAGGGAGCTTGTGCTATGCCCGTGGGAGGTGCCATTGAGAGAGGTGGCATTAAAATGGGGAACAACAAGGTGGAACCTTGAAAATTCTCGATATAGTCACTCTCATTTGGCTCGAATCTTGCAATTTTCCTTCTTACTTCGAACATTTTCTCTTCCATTTGGAGCAGCATTGGTTGGAGCACTTCATCTGCTACTCGCTTCCTGCTACTTTCTACCCATCTCCCTCTCGATTTTGTAGCATCAGAGCTCCGAACAGGTACTTGGGCTTCCCTTCTCTCACCTCGTAGGCCACTCCCAGCCAAGACTTCACTTCTTTGCATAAGGCTTCCTCTTTCAGGTTGAACCTCTGTGACCTTAATTTGAATATGGTGGGGTTGACACACCATGGTCTTAGATAGGTGTTCACGTGGGAGGCACTGAACCAGAGCTCGCCTGAGAACTCATCTGAGAGAGTCCTGGGTATTCTGTTCGTGGACTGGATGGCATTCACCATCTGTGCATACCATCTCTTGAAAGCTGTTTTGTTGATCTCCTTTGTGTTGGGATCCCCCGATGCCCTCCACGGTTCATACCTGAGCGTAATTGGCTGGTCTTCAGTAATGGTTTCCATCTATCTCTCTGGTGGTGGCCTCCATTTCCGCATTTCCAGTGCCATTACCAAGTATCCGAACACAAAGGCAGTGCTCCTTTGGTAGACATCCTGACATGCCTCAAATAGTTCGTTGAGCACGAAAGCTGACCAGTTGAGTATCTCTCCCTGGCAGTAGTTTTCCATTATTGAAACGGTGTCCAGGGTGTACTTGTTCCTCATGAAATGCCTCATTGTCTTGCCCGCAATAAGGTAGCAGGCGAACCTGATGTTATCTTTATTGATCTTGTCCAGCTTCACGCCCTTCCCCCCTCGCTCTGTCCCATCGTGGGCGTAGATGTTATCTTCTGTCTGCTTCTTCCCCTGTTTGGCCCAAGCCTGGAATGTTGTGCTGAATACAATTCCCATTTCTGCCAACCCAGTTAATCAATAGATATCTTCAGCATGAATAGGGTATTCCCTATCCAACCATAGCGAACCTTCATGCATCCTGCTTTCCAGTAACTTGGTGCATTGCATGGCAGAAAAATGTGTGCTAATACAGGAAAATTTCGCAAGTTGAATAGCGTGGATCTCTGTATCCCTCTGAAGTCCTCTATGGTTTTGGAGGTCCTAGTGCCATCCATCCTTTGAAGTTCTTTCGTGTATACTTCCCTCTTCATCGCTAGAAACTAGAATCTGTCCGTGAAGTCATTGTCAATGAGATTTGACTTGTCATACTTCCCGTATAGATCATCCACCACTTCAATTCTTGCATCCAGAGCAGTTTGTGGGACTGATGTCACTCCTTTTTCGATTGTTCCTCTTTTGCGATAAAAAATCTATACTGATGGTCTTCTACTTCTCCTCTTCTGCTCCTGTTCTTCCGAGTGATCCTGGAATTCTTCTATTGTTTGAAACTCTACCGTTCCCTACATTCGCTTGAGATTTATGTGGCCAACTCTAACATGATGTCCCCTGATTGACGAGGCTTTAATCAACTAATTACTCTGATGACCTTTCCATGTATTCTAGCTATAATTTTCCTCCATCAGCTGATTGGTACGTGCCAACTATGACGTGGTTTGGATGGTACAGAGTGGGCTACATGGCGTCTTTATTCTATCATGAAGGGCTTATTTATTAACTAATTCTATGATTAATGGGAAATATTTTGTGACCCTATCTTGATAGTTGCCTTATTGATTACTTAATCGGGAAATAACTATTGATACGGTGTATGGGATGGGTACTTGTGCGGCCATCAATTTTGCAAAAGGTTTGGACCTATGTGTATTTTGCTGATGGGGGTGACATGCGTGGCTACTATCCCTACTGACTAGGCCTACCAATGCAGTATGACACTATATGGCCACTAACAATTACCCCCCCGGACCACAAATGGGTTGCGGTATCCCAACCATGGCCGCAACCTTATTTTTTGAAAGATATATTTTTTTTTTTTTTACTTGCGGAAGAGTTTTTGGCGTGTGCCATTCACCCATCCTTGCAGCAACACTCCATCCAGTTGCACGAGTCTTACCACACCCAATTCTTTTATTTCTGTGATTATGAATGGGCCTAACCAATGCATCTGTAGTTTTTCTGGGAACTTCAGGAACTTTCTATCATAGAGGAGCACTTGGTCGCTGACTTCAAACAATTCCTTCTTGATGTGCCTATCATGCCAATCTGTCTGTCTTTGCTTCTTGACTGATTGATGGAATTCTACTAGGAATCGAGTTTCATCAAGTTCCATTAGTTGGCTCAGCCTGTTGTGCAAGGCACTGCTATCCATCATTCCTGTAGCCTTTGAGATTAGCATTCTTGGCAGTATGAATTCTACTAGCACCACCACCTCTCTGCCATAGACGAGCTGGAATGGAGTTTTTTTGTGGAGTCTTTTAACTATTGTCCTATATGCCCATAGAGTCACTAGAATTCTTTCATCCTAGTCATCCCAATTGGCCAATATGATTTTTTCTAGCCCCTTTTCCAGTATCTTGTTAAATGCCTCTACCGCACCGTTTTCTTGCGGATGATAAGGACTACTCTTATTATGCTGTACCATAAAATTTGTTAGCAAAACTTCAATTGTTTCATTTAGAAAGTGAGTGCCCTGGTCACTTGTAAGGATCCTCAAGCATTCGAACCTTGAAATGTTTCAAAAATGATTTTTATCACTGTTTCTGTTGTGCAGTATTTCATTGGCGCAACCTTTGCCCATCTTGTGAGGTATTCCATTGCCGTGATTATGTATCGGGCTCAAGAGTGTCTTGCTGGTGGAGAAATTGGCCCAATGAAATCTACTGCCCACTTATCGAATATCTAGACCATATGGACTAGGTGTAGTGGTAGCTCATCGCGTCGGGAAGGCTTACCAACCCTTTGACAAACATTGCATTCTTTGGAAAATGCCTTCGAACCCTTATGGATAGTGGGCCAGAACAATCTTGCATGTAGTATCTTCCTTGCAGTAGCCTTGCCTCCTACATGGCCTCCTGCGACCCCTGCGTGGCACTACCATAGGATGAATTCTCTTTCATGCTACAAGATACAATGTATGAGTATTTGGTCCAAGCCCATTTGGTAGAGGTGTCCCACTATGAGCTAATAATCTGCTGCTTTGACCACTAAGTGCCTCCTTTGTGTTGTCGTGTATCCATGTGTGCAACTGCTTGTTGATAGTAAAGTAGCAATCTCCTCTAGGTGATCGGGTATGGATTCTATCTTGAACAGGTCAACATTGGGAAACCGATCATCTATTGCTTCATCATTCTCCCTTGTTTATAAGAGAGACATGTGATCTAGCCCTACATTCAATATGCCTGGCTTAACAACCACTTCAAACATGAATTCTTGAAATAGTAACAACCAGCTACATATTCTACCTTCTAGTACTGGCTTGTTTACTAGGTAATTTATTGCAGAATGGTCTATGAAGAATCTAAGTGGAGTGCCTAGCAAGTAGTGCTTGAACTTTTGGAGAGAGTAGACCATTGTCAGAGATTCCTATTTTGTTGTTGTGTAGTTCTTTTTTGTCGTGGAGAGATTTTTGCTTGCGTAGTATACTGGATGGTCAATCTTTTCTCTTGGTTACGCTAAGACTATTCCTAGTGCTATTCCAAATGCATCGATGTGTACATGGAACATTTTTTTCTAGTTGGGGTACACTAATATGGGGGCACTTACTAATCTTTCTTTCAGTTTTCAGTGCTCCTTGACAATCTGTGGTCTAGATGAATTCCTCCGTGTTCCTTAGTAGTTTCTCCATTAGGGCTATTATGGTTTCATAGATTTTGATGAACCTTCTGCAGTACCCCGTATGGCCTAGAGTTTCTCTTAGTTTCTTCACGTTGCGGGGTGGTTCCATATGGACAATTGCTACTATTTTGGCTAGGTCTATGCAAACTCTATCTTTGCAGACAATATGGCCCAGTGAGTTCTGAAGGGAACTTCAAAAATTCATCTTCCAATTCAAAGAGATCTGCAACTGTATGCATCTTTCAAACATCACCCTTAATAGGCTAGTATGCTTCTTCAGTAGGTTGTATACTATCCAATCATCCATGTAAACTTCGAGAAACTTATGAATATAATCCCAGAATGCGGCTATTACAATACTTGAAAAAACTGTCGGCGCATTCTTTAATCCAAATGGCATTACATTGTATCCGTACAACCCCCACTCTATCCTAAAAGTTATTTTACTTTTATCTTCTTTGGCTATTCGGACCTTGTGGTAGCCTGAGAACCCATTTGTGAATGAGTATGCCTCATTCCCCGCAACATTGTCTAGGACCCTATCGTTGAAAGGCATCGGGAATGGGTCATGCACACATGCATTGTTCAGGCTTCTATAGTTGACGCATACTCTAATATCGGTCACATCCTTCTTGTTATGAATAACTATGGGGCTTATCCAGTCAGCTTCATCTACCAAGATAATATGATCCCTGCATCCAACATTTTGTCAATCTCCCTTTTAAATTTTTCTTTTAACCTTGGGTTCAGTCGGTATGGTCTGTGTTTTACTGGTCAAACACCCGGTTTCAGAATGATTTTCGTCTCTACCAAGTTACCTTTTATCCCCTTGAGTTTTGCTACTAAAGCTAGGAATAGGTCCTGGTATTCTTGTAATAGATCAAAATTTTCTTTAGTGGTCTATTCATCCCAGTAGTCTCCCACTGATGCTATCTTGGGTTTATCTTCCGTCCCTACACTCTATTTGATCAGTTTCACTGGTAGGAGATGGGTGCCTTTCGTCGAGGGGTTCTCCCGAATTCCTCTTTCTCCCTCTATTTCATCAAAGGCTAGCTATCTAAGCCCCTCTAACCCATCCTCTTTTGGTTCTGCATTAATTTTGTCGCAGGTCACAAATCCAGGCGATTCCATATCATACAAGAATTGCATAAAGTTTTCTTCGTGCTCCCTTTGAACTAGCATCTCTGTGGTGAATAGAGCCCCATTTACCACCTGAAGTACCTCTGTCATTTGTGCTTCACTACTTTTGAATGAAAAATCACCGAAAAATTGTGCTCCCAAGGCCTCCCAGCTAGTCGTTTGTCATGGTAGCTCCTCCTAGATATACCAAGCCTGGGGATGGTGCTGCGGGTGTGTATAAAAGCATGCACCCACATGTTCTTTGGTAGTCCCCAAATTTCCTAGTTGGTTGTGCAATATTTGATGTGCTCCTTGGGACTTGAATTCTCTGTGTATTCCTTGTCATCTTGTGGCTGATCTTCTTTCTTGCTAAACCTCTCCTTCATTGCTTGCTTAGCATCCTTCCATTCTTTTAGTACTCAACAGTGTGCCTTCCACCACCTTGCCGGCATTGCCATTAGCACAATGTCCATCAAGAATTCTCTGGCCTTCTAGTACATTCTGGTCCACCCCATCCAAAAACTGATCTATCGGCTCAAGGTCGTAGTACTTCGGGTTGTCGCTCCTTCCCATGTCTCCCCAGTTCACTCGACTTATCATTTCACATTGCCGGTTTGTCAGTTTGTATCCACTCTGCTGCCATGCATCCCATGCAGCATCTAAGCTTTTAATGCTTCTCCAGCTAACTAATACTCCGGCTATAGGATTTATGTAGTCCTCCCTTTCCCCTGCCGTTAGTGTATATAGCTGATCTAACACCCCTAGTTCTTCCCTATCATCCGTTGGCTCTGTAAACCTAGGTCCTTGGTAGGGGTCCAATAGCTAGATCACCCTTAGCCCTTCTGCTTCGAAAATCATCAGTTCCTTCTTCAAATATATGACAACATAGTTTTCGTATGTCTAGTCAATCACCAAGAGTGTTGTATATGGGTATTTATCCCCCATAATATCTCTTACTTCAAACTTAGTGTGTGTTTTCACCCCTGCAACAACAACCTCTACATTTTCCAATCTCTCGATAGGCATTATACAATACTGATTCACCATTCTTAATTGAATTGGTGAGTACTTCAGCTGTGGCTTCCCCATTGCTTCCCTAGTCTTCCTGGGTAGGATGTTTACATCTGACCCTAAATCTAGCACAGTGTCCTTTATCTGGAATCTTGCCACATGCGCATTGATTTGGAACTCCTTTCCACTTATTTTCTTATTCTGCTTCACTCTCCTAAAGGCTTTCTCTGACCAGTTTTCACATGGTTGTCCCATGTCCTCTTTTTCTATGGATATCGGGGCCTTTAATATTTTCCATAATTCCTTTAGAATGACATCATATTCAATAATTTTTAAGAATAATTTAAACCATTCCCCAATGGGCTAGGCAGAAGCGGGCCCATGGATTTGCGGTCTTTGGGTGTCCCTATCTTCAGTCATTCCCTTGAACGATTTGGCTGCTTCTTGATAATACTTCTTTTGGGCTCAGGCTAATATGCCCTTCGTGGTGACGCTGCTTTAATGATCATGGAGGGTTCCTCGGTGTAGTGATCCTCCCCTATCTTCTTCCCTCCTCGAGTGACTATATTAATGTTTGTTGCGGGGAAACCCTCGTTGGTTCAAGGCTCAACATTCACCAAGTTGGCCCCTCGCTATCTAGTTCTCTCCTCCCATTTTGTAATGAGCTCTAGGCAGTCCTCTGTTGCATGGGTGTTAACTCTGCACTGCGAACACCATGGTCTTCTCAGGAGTGGGCATTCCCTTACGACATGTCCCTCCTGATCGCAGTTGTAGCACCTTAAGGTTCCTTTACCACCATTCTTCCTCCACGTCCATCTCCTCCTTGCCTCCCTCAAATTGCTTCATTGACCCTGAACATGGATCTGTCTAGCCTTTCTACTAGAGCATCCGGTGCTCAACACTAATCGGTGTGATGAGTGGTTGATGCACAAAACTTGCAGTAGTTGTTATTAGGGATGTTAGAATACTTTTGTAGAATTGGACACATTCGTGGTAGGTCTCCATATGTTCTACAAATCTTGCATAAGTCTGCATTATTCCTTCCTAGGAAGGGTCCTTGCGCTCTGATTACCGCAACTCCTATGGTGGGTGGGGTTCTTGACGACCATGCCACCCCCCCGTTTGGTTAAGACCTTGCAATCGCAGGCACTTTGTCGCAATGTGACCTTCCACCAGGCAATGGGTGCACCAAAAATTGGGTCTGGTTGGTCGTATGGGATGGAGATCTCTCAGCTTCTCGGTTAGATTCATGATCTGGCCTTGCAGCCTTGTGATTTCTAGATCTTGTAGACTCGTGCCTCCTCAGTATTCGTGGGGATATCCTGCCATTGATTCTATCTGATCAGCTTTTTCTAATGCATCTAGTAGGGTTCCTATCTTCTGTTGTGTCAACGTTGTTTTCGTCAGGGGCAAGAGTGCCTTGATGAATCAATCCCACTGGTGGTTCGAGTCCAGGGTGTAACTCATCTTGGCAATGGCATCCTTAAACCTTTACATGAGCTCCCAAGCCATCTCACCCTCCCTCTTCTTAATTTCCCACAACTTTGATAACCTCTGCTAATCTGTTTGTAGTACCTTGAATTCCTGCACAAATCCCCTCTTAATATCATCTATGGTGGGGTTCTAGTTCTGCTTTGCCCACTTTATGAACAAGTGTAGGGCCCATTCTCTTAGTGTGGTCTGGAATTCCACTGCCCAAACATTATCCGGAGTCTGAGGGGCCCTCCAGATGGCTTTGTAGAGGTACTAGTATTGCTCCACATCCTCGTTCCCCTTTCCTACAAATTCCGAGTATCTAGTAAATGATCTCACCATACTACTCTGAGTATTGGCTAATACCATAAAACCTTTTCTTCCCGGATGTAGGGATCCCTGTAGTCCCAAGTTACTGCTATAGTCAGTTCTTGTATTACTTCCAATATTGAGACCAGTCCTGTATTTCTCCCACGCACTGTGTACTCACACCGCTTTGGCTAAGTTAATGATAAATTCTTTTGGATTGTGATAAGGTACCGGGGGAAGGTCAGGGAAAACGCCACTTATGTTTCGGGGTTAGGGCTGCTAAATTTTGATGGATGCTTGTTCCTCATCGAATAACCTTCCCATCCCATCTCCCACATTGTAGTCATCTTCATGCCAACATGGGTGCTAATCTTGCGATCCTACTTCTGTAACCTTTAGGGAGGATTCCTTGTCCATCCCTTGTTGCAATTCCAATTTTGCAAAATTTCGAGATGGTCCTCTTCCAGTTTCCTATTGTGATCCTATTTCCACAACCTATAGAGAACGTCCTTCCTCCTCTTCCTGATTCCAACATCCCTTCTTCCCGCATTTAGGTTGCCTAGCACCATCCTCTCCCTTCATCTCGACTCGAGGTTTTCCCATCACCACTCCTATTAGGTGGGACACCCTCCTTCATTTCCCTAGGGCCTGAGACACTCTTGCCTGCCACTTGTTCGCTAGCAGCGCCCTCCTGTTTGCTCTAACATCCCTAGCTCATTTCAACCCTTCTACATCCATCCCATCGCAACATCCCTATCCCCTTGTAGGCAGTATTTCCCCCTTTAATTCCTTCCCCCAATACTGGGGGTTTTATGCTTCCATCCCGGAAGTGGGTACAGATAGCAGTCCTTCTACCAAAAA
>APFE031002554.1:70758-84221 GCA_000404065.3 Pinus taeda | reverse complement strand
ATTGGAGTCTTGCCAGGGGAGAACATAGTCATCATTACTAGCACCGTTTCATCAACAAACTCCAGTGACTTGTACCCCAAAATGGAACTAATCATATATGAAAGGTCTACACCCAGTTGATTGAGGTAGCCATCAAAAATAGGAGGGTGCAGCACAGTGTCAGAGTTTGTAATGAACAATTGGTTGAGCTTTAGGATCTATGCATCTGTTAGTATCTTGGCTCCTTGGTTGATCAAATCCATTAGAGACAAGGGGACCAGTTTCTTCTGGGTCTTGAACTGCAGCATCTTTCTGATGGCCTCAGGGGTCATGTAGAATACCACTACACCTGTAGGGTCAAGCACATCCCTTTGCATGGGGTCATAGCAGACAGCACATAGATGAATCAGGTCAGGGAACTGGTTGACCTGAGGGAGCTTGAATATTGGGAGGAAGGAATCCCAAATGCCTAGTATGTCTATTCCATCCTTATGTCTGGCCTTAAGCTCATTTAGTAGATGAAGGTGGAACTTGCATTTCGATGAGGAGTCCTCTGAGATTTGGTAGTCTAGGTCTGCCAAATCCTGCCACTCCAGCTCTCGCTGAGGGGCATTTAAGGGAGCAACATTGAGGGCAACTGGTGCAACTGGAGTCTCCATGGCGGTTTGGGTTCTGATTGATAAATAAGCTTCTGTTTCTTGGGCCAGAAGAGCACTGCCTGAGTGAAGAGAAAAATTGAAAATGCAAGGTAACAGGGCAAGTCTACAGCAATTGGAATACTATTTTGGCTCCTTGAGAAGGCAAGTTATAGTGTTTAACAGACCTTTCTTGGTAATTGAGTGTAGGTTATGGATTCCGGTTCACGACTGCACGAACGAAGAAATGCAGGTTTTTACTGAAAATTCAGTCTAAAACGGCTTGGCTAGTGAAATTCGACTGTCAATTTTTTCAAGAGGGAGCTGGGTATAAGTAGTTTTCTGGCGAATTTTAAGCGTTTTCTGTGTTTAAGGTGTTTTTAGCATTTTCAGAGAAAAACCAGGTTGTAGAGAGGTTTTCACGGACAAATACCTGGTAGATGGATGGCCTGGGTCGGAACAGTAGGTGGGTATGCGCGCTGAAGCTCTCCAGTTTGATTTGAGCAGGTTGGTGAAGCTTTCGTCGTTAAACGCATGCAGAGAGCGCAGAAGTGTTTTTTGCAAAAAGTGCAAAAAACACGTAATTTTTGACAAAATATGGCTTTTTTGGGTCATTGGCGCCTTTTTTAAATGACGTTAGCGGGTGGGTCCGGGTTGGATGACGTCATCCGGTGACGTGGCAGCCTAAGACCGGTCCACGGGGGCGGTGAGGTGGCGGACAGGTGGACCAGTGGTGGGCGAGGCGCGCGGTCGTGGCGCTGACATAGGCGGTACGAGGGCGCTGACATAGGCGGACAGGTGGCGCGATATCGGGCTACCTCTTATACAGAGAGGAATCTGTTAGAGGGGGCTCCGATGGATTTTGGGGGCGATGCGTGGACCCCGCATGACATCAGCGTCTGACAGATATCGGACGATATCTGTCAAACGTTGGGACCGCTCCGAAATTCACGACGACTGTCGGATTAAAGGAGCTTGTTCGGACGACTATCGGGCCAGGGATCTGCACGGGCGATACGGTCATCGGGCGGGTATTTAAATAATATTTTTCTTGAAACTTGCGCCCGGCGGGACCCTTTGGAATATTTAAAGATTCAATGGTTTTGTAATGTATTTTCATAAAACGTGAATTAAAACTCGAAACTTAGGAAAACTGGGTTTTTATGCATTTTTCTTTGTAATGTCGCATATGCATTAGAACTTAGGATAAAAATGGTTTTTGATGGAAATTTTCATGTAAACAGCGGAACTAGGTCCCGACCTTAGGATAAGGTGGGGAAAGTGGGTTTTTAGGCATTTTTTCGCTTTTGAGCGGGTATGGGGGGCAAAAAGGGGTTTTTCCAAGGTTTTTATGGCAAAATGAAGGATTGAATGGGTAGCATGAGTTCTGATGGAAACAGAGAGGTAGGGCTTGGGTTCTTGAGCTTACCCAGGTGTTAATCCAATTCCCTAGTAGCGAATCATATGGCTATAATGCCAAGGAAGGGGTATTTATATAATGCTTGGGATTTATACACCATGGTGTTATAGTAGTAGGGAAAGGGTAACATAGGGAGTTAAATAATACAAGTTAGAGGTCAATATGGAGGGGGAGGATGAACGAGGAGTAATATCACTAAGTTTTCTTGAAAACAACTTAGTTTAAAGAGTAGATCAAAATGAAAAGATCTTTACACAAGAAATGTGGCTTCTAAAGGCCACAAGAACCAACATATCCTTGAACTCTTTCATAATCACAGCTAGTGAAGGGATGTTAGTAATGAGTGGTAAACAAAGGGAAAAAGGGAAGTTAGACATGCTCCATTGTGTTGTTTTTCTTGTATTTGGTTAGCAAAGTTCCATCTTGGGAGAAACACCACTTCTGCAACCCCATCTACCTACCCAACTATTTTGCCTAGCATTTTTTGTTTCTTCTTGGAGGGTGCACTTGGACTTGCAGACCCTTTATGTGCCTTTTCTTTTCCATTGGCTTTTTCCTTTGATTTCCTATCTAGCACTACCCTTATTTCTTCCAAGGCCCCAGATTAAGCAGTTGGGAAACTTAGTTTCTCTGCCTAACTACTGATCTGCCAAGATTAAACAGTTTGGACAGATTTCTTTCTCTATTCTACAACACAAAATTGAAACATGGCATGATCCATTTTAGACTGTTGGATCATCCATCAAAACTTTAATAGGCATGAAGGCATGTACACACCTTGCTTTTATTTGGAAATATGGGATCTTTGAGTCAGCAAAGTAGAGCATATTTGGCACTTTGAATTTGCCAATCATGAAATATGAAACCTATTGGTATAGGTATCCAACACTCCCCTCTTTTTTTAGATTACTATTTTTTTTTGGTGATGTCCAACTGATGTACGTAAACTCCTATTTTTTTATGATATGTATATGAGATCATATTTTTTTGTGACTTTCATTATGTTTCTATCATGTGTGATGATTATATACACGTTATGTAAATGCATTATATTGATGTCATGGATTACGTTTATGCTTTATATATCTTGATGATGCCTTGAATGTAACACTTTCCAGTCCAGTATTTGATTGGCGATATGGTCAAAAACATGATTTTGACATCTTGGTATGTGTGAAAATGTGATATAGTCAAGGCAGTATGATAAATATTGTGGATGCAGGTATTTCCAAAAAATAAAAGGGTCATTAATGTTGAAGGTCCTATTTAACTTCATTATGATAAGATAGGAATCAAGGAACACATGCAAGTGACTGATGCTTAAGTGAGAGGTGTCAAAAAACATGCCAATGATGAAATAGTATTCAACTTGATTGTTAGTTCTTCAACCAATACAAATTCCATTCTGATAAAGAATTGAAAGATCTAAGGAGTATATGGCTTAGGCTACTGCAATGATATTTCGCGACCATTGAGAATCACCGTCAACGAACCCATGGTGGTAATTTTTGAGATATGCCATCTTCGACATAGGATGAGAGTATGTTAGGCCCCTATACTACTAGTGTAACCCGTTATTGTTATTAGTACAACCCCCTTATTATATTATTGTACCCATGTAGTCCCCATATTTTTACTATTGTGCCCCATAGAAGCCCACTATTGTTATTATTATGCCCTTACATTATTATTGTTATGTCAGCTCTGATTATACTATGACCCCTTAGACTCCTATATATAGAAAGCAGGTATTTTCATTTGTATCATCCAAGAATTGTTCATTTGTGTAATGTAAAGGAGATTTCCCCCTTAAAGAGGCTTATTTCTAAGGCGTTGATCTATCTTTTCTATATTTTTGTGAGTTGGTTTCATAACATTTGGTATCAAAACTGTGGATTCTAGGATTTCCATGCTCAAACAGGTCATCGTGGGATTTTTGCTATAACTATTTCACTACGAAGTTTTAGAAGCTAAGAGAAAAACCCATTTGAGACAAAATCGGTATAAACCTGGGCTTCGAATTTCAGATCCTGTCTCACTATAGTTTTGGAGATATAGTTTAAGAAAGTTAGGGTTTTTGCAGACCCCCGTATTACATTCCAAACAGGTCACCTGGGGAAAATCTTTATAACTTTCTCTCTGAGCATCGGATTGAAATTTCATAATAAGTTATAGAAAGAGGATGGAATATAGTTTCTTTTGTACATTTTTTAGATTGAAAGGTCGAAACAGTGACATGTGTCATGTCATACAAGTTCGCTCTATTAAACTAGTCTATAATCAGGTCACCGTGGGAGATTTGGCATAACGCTTCCTTGGAGAATCCAATTTGGATCAAACTGGTGGCATTGGAAAGAGGACGCAAAGGGCTACTAAAGGTTGTTATTTCAGAATTGGAAGATGTAAAATTATAGAGTTGTAATCGTTTCAAGATCAAGCTCCTAAAATCAAGAAAAAGCGAGATGAGGAAGTTTGATGGCAAGGATCCGATAAATTGGGTACTACAGATGGAGAAATATTTTGATCTACATGGTGTACCACTATTACAAAAGGTATGTATTGCATCTAATTATTTAGAACTGAATCAATTTTTATGGTATAAAGGGCTTTGTTCTCATAAACCACTTCTCACGTGGTCAATTTTCACAGAGGAAATGATAGCACATTATGAGGATACAAAGAGAAACTCCTTCTTTAGCCAATTGATAAATCTCAAACAAAAGGGTTCAATGGAAGAACACATTGAAGACTTTAAAAAATTGAATATAAGGGTAAATTATATTCCAGAGAAGCAAAGGATTGATGTCTTCATAGGGACTTTAAAGGATAATGTTCAACATGAGGTTCGTTTTTGGGAACCTGATTCATTGGAGGAGGCATTCGAGTTGGCAAGAAAAATTGAAAATGAAATTATGAAAAAAAGGAATCCCATCACTCATGATTATAATTATGTAAGTGTTTCTTCTCCTAGCCTTCTACAACCTACAAGGCTTACACCACAACAATTGGAAGAAAAAAAGAGAAAAAGGGCTTTGTTACAATTGTGATAGAAAATGCACTAAAGGTCATAAGTGTGCTGAGAAGAAATTATTTTACATAGAGTATGAAGAGGAGGAAGAAAAGGATAAAGAAAATCAAAAGAAGAGAATATGCACCAGGACCCAACCCCAGAGAAAGAAGTGAATCCAACCATATCTTGTAAAGCATAGGCAAGAATCACCACTCAAACTCTCAAGATAGAAGGACATATGAAGAAAAAAAGGTTCAAGAAGTAAAAGATCACATCGAGAAAGAAGAAATGAATCCAACCATATCTTGTAATGCATTGGCCATAATTACTACTCCTCAAACTATCAAGATAGAAGGACATATCAAGAAGAAAAATGTTCAAGAAGTGAAAGATCACATCGAGCATCAAGAAATGAATCCGACCATATCTTGTAAAACATTGGAAGAAATTACCACTCCTCAAACTCTCAAGATAGAAGGAAATATCAAGAAGAAAAATATTCAAGCAGTGAAAGATCACATCGAGCATCAACAACAAGTTCTCCAACTTTGAAAGGATAACGCCACTTTGGTGCAGAATCGAATGAAAAAAATAGGTAGATCAACATCACAATGAAAAATGTTTTGATGTAGGTGATTGTGTATTTTTACGGTTACACCTCAAGAAAGCTATTTATGAGAAGGAAATGTTGGCAATACTACATGCACTTAAGAAATGGCAACCTTACCCAATGGGAAGACACTTCAAGGTAAAAATGGATCATGATAGCCTTAAATACATTTTAGAACAAATATTATCTTTAGAAGAACATAAAAAATGGGTCACAAATATGTTGGGTTATGACTTTGACATCATCTATAAATAGGGAAGAAATTTTTTGTTGCAGATGCACTCTCAAGAAATGATGAGGATGTGGAAGCATTGTTTTGTGCTATTTCTATTATCCAACCAAATTGCATAAATGAAGCTAGGGATAAATGGAAGAAGGACAAATAAGTGTGGCCACTCATTCAAAAGTTGCAGAATATCCCAATTCAAACAATATTGCCAGAACTTGAAGAGGAAGAAAAAATCATATTGGAACCTGGAGAAATCATAGAAATAAGAACCTGACAGCTAGGAAATTGATCAATTTCAGAGTATCTCATTAGGTGGAAGAACTTACCCACTAGAGATTCCAAATGGGAGGACAAAAAGTTTATACAGAAGCATCAAAAACTACTCAAGCGTTGAGGACAACACTTTTTGAAGGAGAGGGGCATGTTAGGCCCCTATAGTACTAGTGTAACCCCTTATTGTTATTAGTAAAACCCCCTTATTATATTGTTGTACCCATGTAGTCCCCATATTGTTACTATTGTGCCCCATAGAAGCCCACTATTGTTATTATTATGCTCTTACATTATTATTGTTATGTCGGCTCTGATTATATTATGACCCCTTAGACTCCTATTTATAGAAAGGAGGTATTTTCATTTGTATCATCCAAGAATCGTTCATTTGTGTAATGTAAAGGAGGTTGTCCGCTCGAAGAGGCTTATTTCTAAGGCATTGATCTATCTTTTCTATCTTCTTGTGAGCTAGTTTCATAACAGAGTATAGTTTAGAGTACATCAAATTATGTAGTGATCATCATAAAAAATATCATGGTACATAGATTTACATCATAAGGCCAAACATAATGTTATGGATTATTTTTTTAAGGTAGAGCCCATTGACAGGGTCTTTAAGACAAGTCTCATCAGGCTCTCTTAACATGTAAGCACATTTCAGAAGGAAATGTTTAATAATATAGAGGCCTTTCCATATATTTTGAAACTTTCCAGGGCCTAATGCTTCTTTTGTGATGTCATAGTGGAGTACTAGACCTCCCTCGATAAATAAGAAAGGGATGAAATTACGATCAAAGGAGGACTTCATCTTATTTTTATGGGATTCACTGTGTTAGAGGGATTCTCATTGACTTTTGTCAATGTGTTCCAACTATATGGCCTTTTCTCTAATGGTAAAGTGTCCAAGAGAAGCTCGATGGCTGTGCGTAAGGTACGAATCTCGCACTCAATGGGAAGTACTTCCTCTACTATGTGTACTAGGTGAAAAGGCATGAAGCCTGTGGATGTTTTTACCAATGCATACTATGCCCAAACTGCAGAGAATATCATGTGATTCTAGTTGGCCTTGTGCTTGTTCACCATGCACTGTAACATTGTTTTGATGACTTTGTTGACAAATTCTACCTCATCGTTGGACTAGGGGTAGAATGGAGCAACAAAATCATGTGAGAAACATGGGAGTTGAGATAATTCTTGAAAAGTATCATTCTCGAATAATTTACCATGATCCAATACAAGCTTCTGAGCAATGCCAAATTGCACAATGATGTGAGTAAAGAAAAATCATGCGGTGTTATTGAGAATGTCATTGAACATGGGCATGGCTTCCACCCACTTGGGAAAGTAGTCAACACCAACCACTATGTATTTATGCCCATTTTTGGGTTGTGGGTTGCAAGTCATGAAGTTGATGCCCCACTTATAGAATGAACCTGTGATGATTACCTAATGTAAAGGAGCTAGTAGTTCTTTAGATTTATGGGCATAACACTAGCATTGTTCACATCACTTCATAGCTACAATGTTGTTGCAAAAGAGAGTAGGACAAAAATAACATGTGAAAAGTATATTTTGGGTATTGTCCATCCCTGAGAAGCCATAGGATGTTCTATTCCAGTCATTAAATACTTGTTCTGCTTCATTGATTGCAAGGCAATGATGTTTTTTTGTGTCCATAACATGAGTATATAGGAAATCTCCTATTAGGAGGTAGTGAGGGGCTTGGTGACGAATAGATATCTAATCCTCACGTGTGAGGTGTGGATTGAAATTTTGAGTTTGAAATGAAAGGAGGTTGTCCCCATACCAAGGGTCATCTGTGGAGATGATGAACACATGTTCATTGGGGAAAGTGTCACTAAGGGGAGACACTTGTGAGAATGAGGGTAGGTCTACACTGAACTTTGTAAAAGTAAGAGACTTATTACTCTTTGGAGAGCCAAATTATAGATTAAACTCTTGAAAAATGACTACCCACTGAACATATAGATGGTTCATCATATGGCATGTCAACAAGTATCACATGTGGTT
This sequence comes from Pinus taeda, assembly GCA_000404065.3. Taxonomy (NCBI): domain Eukaryota; kingdom Viridiplantae; phylum Streptophyta; class Pinopsida; order Pinales; family Pinaceae; genus Pinus; species Pinus taeda. Next base: position 76,034 of record APFE031002554.1, on the reverse strand, counting down.
ACTGCTTATAATGACAGTTGTGGTCCTCAGAATGATACAATGCTAAATCTTCTTTACATAATGTATGAGGGCTAACATTGTTTTTGTACTAGTTAATAATTTAAAGCAAGCCCTAATAGGTTCTTACTCATATAATAAATGACATGTTTCCTATTATCATTACCCTCTTATACTAGTACCTGGATGATGGCTACCTCTAATGATGTAAGGTAGAGGGTATAGTCCTTAGTATGGTTAGGTAAGTGTTGATGCCTCGAAAATCACTGCAACAACATCGGGGAAAACCACCTGGTCCGGACCTTAATGTAGCTCCTTTTCCATTTGGTGTGGTGGCTCTGACTGGAAATAAAGGGACCAGTTTCCCAATGATGAATAAAAGGGGATGGATAAATGGGTGGTTCTCTGATATAATGATAATGGATGAATGATTTAATCTAAAAAGTAAAAATATGAATTACTATCCTATCCCGGGAAATTTATGTTTTTAGTGTAATGTTTGATAATCTTTATCCACAAACAGGCATATAGATGACTCTATTGGTAAACAAAGACATTTATTCATATGATAATTACTTTGTTCAAGTAGTTGAACAAAGTAATCATTAAAACATTATTACACTATCCTTTATATACCACTGATACATATATGACTAAAAGAATAACACTCCTTAAACATTCAATAGTGAAAAATATAAGGATTGTTGTTGATAACACAAACATATATCCAATGAGAGAAAGTTTAAACAAATGATGATTCACATGAAAGAATGAAACAAGATCATAGATAATAGTACCATATGTGATTTGAATCCTTCCCGATATCAATCGCATTCAAATTCCTTTTTCCAACTTAGAAACACTTTCACATCAAGGCAATAGTGCACATCCCATCAAAGCTTTCTTCGTTAGAATTTGGAATACTGGTCCAGTGTTTATAAAAAAATATACCAGAAGCACAATAGTGCAACTTCCAGATTTGAGTTTTAAACAAAAACTGAGGACCTTTTCTAAATGCATGAAAGGGTCTATAAATACTAATTAAACTAACTAACTACAAAAATAAAATGCTATTAATTGGTACAACTAAATCTTGAGTATCTTCTCCACAATAGGTTTGTTGGCAATCGGCAGCATGATTCATTGTTTCGGTTGTTCTCCTTTTGATTTGAGTTAGCAAATTGAAAGCATCGGTTCCAATTCTAGAGGACGACTGAGACGAGAATGGAGTTGAGCTGAGTATGTGGCATCATGGATTTCAAGAATGATACAACCGATCACATTGGTTAAACATTTGAGGGCAGCCCTTTGACTATATGGTTTTACTAAGAAAAACCAATAGGTATCCCAAGTTAAACTTTGGATGTCGGCAATTAATCTTCCATTCTTCTCCAACTCTTGATTGCATGCTTGCTCCAATGTCTTGGCTGACAACAATTTACCTGGAGTGCATTGCGAAATCATGTTAGACAGATAAAGAGTGTTATGATTAGCTCAATTAAATTATTTGTAGATAATCTACATCTGGAAATCTCTCTCTCTGCTTTCATCAGCTGTGACTGCCATTCTAAGAAAAGGATCTCCTTGTGTGATTCTGGAATTTTGGGTAGATTTGTTGCCTGCCCTTCATTGGTGTCTTACCAAGCAAGAAAGTTTGTCAGAGTCTCATCAGCCTGTTCCAAATCCTGCCTAGCATCGACTGATTTGTCAACTATTGATGCCGTTATATTACAAAGGGGCTCAACCAGAGAAATGTTATGACATAACAGTCTTAACTGTGTAACCAATGATTTGTTGATTTGTAGTGCTTCAGACCTAAAATCTGACGGTTGCGGAAGACTCTTGAACTTCTCTACTTGAAGTGACAGCTGAGCAATTTGCTCATCTTTTGTTTTCATCATTAGTTCATTCATTGTCTTTAACTTGGACAATGCTTCTGATAATTATTTTTTCTTTTGTATTGCGCTTCAGTCTATTCTTTGTTTCTCCTCAAGCAATTGCTTATTCAATTGATTGTTTAATTGTTGCTATATTGATAGTTGCTGTTCCAACTGTTCAATTTTCTGTTGTGCTTCTGACACCAATGATTACAACAAAACAATTTCTTGGTCCTTTTCTTTAAGTAGATTACTTACTTCCGATGCCTTATCCATTGTGGCTGCCGAATAAGCTCTGGCATACTGAGAAAGTTTTGTTAGGTCATCGGAAAGGTTAAAATCTTCTTTCCACACTACTTAGTTTTCTCTGTTTGTGCTGGAAATAGGGAAGATTGATCAAGTCTTCTCCTTTTCCTCTGTCTTTTCACTACAGCCATGTGTTTGGGACTGTAAAAGACATCTAATGGAGGTATGTCCTCTATCTACAAAATAATTTGATCGGAGGGATCTTTTGGAATCATTTCTAAATCCGTGCTAGGGGGTGGGCCGCTGGTTCTTTCATTCAGAACTGTTGTTGACGATGTATCTTGTCCATCTGTTACTTTGGGTGTATTGGCACCTTTTGGACCTTCTAGATTGCTTATAATAGAGTCAAATTGCTGCCATTCTTGGAGTAGTTTAGGATCAATCTGAGTATCCACATTGATATTTTTGCTGCCCTTGTCCTGTTCTTTTTTCTACTCTTTCTCCTATTCTTTCTCCTACTCTAGTTCTTTACCTCTTTCGAGAATCTTTCCTACAGCAGGAGGTTTGTCAATAATTTGTTGTTCAGGCTCACTTGATTGTGTTGTCGAGGTAGTAGCTAATAAGTCCAGAGGTAGAGTTTGCAACCTCTGTTCTCTGAGCCTATTGAATTCTACTAGCCTTTCATCATTATATCTCATTTTGGCCAGCGTTTGTACCTGGAATAATGATTCTGCCGAAGAAAACAAGTCATCAAAATAATCTTTTTCATGATCAAACCTTGTAAGTTTGGCTTGTTCAAACACAGTATAGGAAACCTTCCTTGGATCGAATTGCCTATTAGGAATGGTTCCAAGGTTGAGCATGTTTATTTTCTCTGCTTCCTTCTCCGCATGCTTGTAGTCGTGCAAAGTATAAAAACCGCATCTCAAAGGAAAAGTAGGCAAAGCCTGCCTTTTAGAAGTCCTAAGAGTCTTGGATGTTCCTGCGGTTGTAATTTGGTAGGCCAATTCTCGGGCTAACAGCTTGTCAGGTTTATACAGAGGAAGGACACGCGGTCTTGCAAGGCTACCAAAAACCCTTATGTATGTGAACTTGTCTTCCCTGAACCAATTTCCTACAGCGGTTAGGTCAACCTCTGCTTCCGAAGAAATCTTTGGGGCAGGCTTATAAAAAATGGCATAGTAAATAGGCAACATAAAACCATTACAGATTTGGTACAAGTGGTCCTTATAGTGTGCCTTCCATAATTTTTGGTGATAAATGTGAATTGGCATGGGGTCTTGTGAATTCCATCTCCACCCCAGTATAGGAAATTCAGAATTGAAACAAAGAGTATCTAAAATATAAGCACTATAATAAAACGGAGGAATAGACCTATTGGTCACGCGAGTTTTTGCTCTAAACTCAAGAATTGCAGTGGCTAATTTATCTGACAATATGTTTCCCCAATCCATTACTTCACTATTAACTGCTGCTTCTATTAAAGGAACCATTTCAATAGTGAATTTTGCAGAATCATGCAATCCCCAAATTCTACACATCATTGCCCCGGCATAATAGTAAGAAGAACATAATGAATCTACAGAGTACTTACTTGAAGATTCATGTTTGTGCCTTGCGGGGTTCTGTCTCCACACCCGAATTGGGGCCGATTCAGTCTCATTCTCACTTGCGAACTTCTCAAGAAAGGCTTTATTGTATTTCTTTTGAGGTTCGGGTAAGTTATACATTTTCCTTAAGACATCAGGCCGAAATGAGCCAATGACCCTTCCGTCAACTGTGCAAAATGTTCTATTTAAAACAGGATCTCCTCTACTTCCCATCGCACTACATCAGTGTATGGAAGAATTCTTTTCACGTGCTGCTATTCGGTGCAGATATGAATCAGCTAAATCTTTCAGGGAAGCCTCTCATTTTCTAGTTGAATCTGCGGCAGCTTGTACTGATACTATCTCAGGCTCTTCTTGGGTATACGACCAAAGTCCCACATTGACTAGAAGTGGGGAGGATCATGGTTATATAAGGATGGAAAAATATCTCCATTGGTATGAGCCCTTTTGGGGTAAGTCCAAAAGCAAATCCATGAGGACTTAGGCACAAAGTGGACAATATCATACCATTGTGGAGATATGTGGTGTTCAGAGTCCTTACAAGTGGTATCAGAGCTATTTTGGCTTCAAGGGGACGCCGTTGTTGCTGAGGGGTTTTGCTCGGGCCTGTGGTAGACCCTGTTCAGTGGGAGATCTGTGAGATCGATTCTGGTGGTGAAAGAAGATGGCAAGCAGCGGAAAGATAGAGATTGAGAAGTTCAATGGTCAGAGTTTTGAGTTGTGGAAACTCAAGATGGAGGATCTGTTGGTGGATAAAGATCAGTGGATCGCGGTAGATCCGGGTACTAAACCAACGGGAGTGACCGATGAAGAATGGAAGAAGTTGGATCGGAAGGCAAAGAGCACAATACGATTGTGTGTCTCAGATTCAGTATTGCTGAATGTATCAGAGGAAGCTACGGTGAAGGCTTTGTGGGACAAAGTTAGGGACTTTGTACCAATCTAAGTCTCTGGTGAATAAACTGTTCTTGTGGAAAAAACTGTATAACCTGAGGATGAAAGATGGAGACTCGTGACAGAGCATCTGAATGCGTTTAATACTGTGGTAAGTCAGTTATCATCTGTTGATATTAAAATTTCAGATGAAGATAAGTGCATCAGTCTGTTGTGTTCTCTACCAGATTCGTGGGATAGTCTGGTTATTGCAATAGGTAGCAAAGCAACTGCTTTGCAGTTTGATGAAATAGTCTCAGCCTTGCTGATGGAGGAGATGAGATGGAAAAATATGGAAAACCAGAATGGTGATGCCTTGTCTGTACAAGGACGGTCCTAGAATAGAAACAAAAATAAGTCATCGAGTGGGAGATCTAAATCTAGAGGGAGATCTAAATCTCCAGGAAAACCTATTAAGGTGGTGTGCTGGAAATGTGGAAAGGAAGGGCACTTCAGAAGGGATTTTAAATCTAAAGCTCCTGATAAAGGAAAGGGATCTGAGGATGGTCCTTCTGCAGAGGCGAAAACCACCTCAGTTGAAGGTGGGGATGTGTACTTGGCTTCTTCAAGTACACATGTAGATCATGAGGCATGGTTAATTGACTTAGGTGCA